>JANHGN010007883.1:0-20977 GCA_024605025.1 Megaceryle maxima | reverse complement strand
ATTTTGGCAGAGTAAAGAAAGAATATAGATTTTTTTTTTTTTTTTTTTTTTTTAACTTTACTGCTAAAGAGAAAGAAGCAGAAGAAAACCCTGACCCAGAATAAACATTTTGGGAATTAAAAATGCCTGAAGTGTTATTAGAAGTGCAGTACCTTGCTCTTGAGATAGCTGGGTTTTGCCCTGCCAACTAGAAGACCTTAACATGAGATGGCTCTAACAGGACCTATGTCATGGATGGAGTAGGCCAGAAGCAAATCAGGAAAAAAAAAAGCAGAACAGAGGCTTAGGCTGCTCCATTGCTCCTTTCTTTTGGAGTCAAAAGGAGCCAACCATCCATCCCACTGGAATGACCCTTGCGAAGATGCACACGTGATTATTTCCTTCAGGTTGTGCAGACAGGAACCCTCTTTGCAGTGGGCTGTTAGTTAATGCAGGACCTGAAAACACCAACAAAGATCAGGGAGCAAGAAGAGGGAGAAAGGATGGCAATTTCCCATCCTTCAGACCAGGGGTGATGGTGGCAACCACAACGTTATCACCTTTGGCCTGACAAGCAGGAAGCAGAGAAAAGTTCAAAAGCAAGTGGAAATCAAAAGGACTGAGATATTGAAATTCTTCTGTTTTGCCACAGGCTGTCACCCTAGCTCCACATATTGCTCAGCCAGACAGGAATACTCCATGCAAAGCAAAGAAATACAGTTCTAGAAGTCCAGAAGTTTGCTCCTCCTGAAATTTAACTGGCCTGCAGGTTACCCACAACCTCAACTCCCCTGCTTGCAATTCAAAGAATAATATTAAAGAGTAACGATAATAAGTACTAATAGATTGATCTTTATAAGTGATGCCAAATTCCATGGAGCCTGGGCTTGGCAAGAGCGGTCTGCATCAGATGTGGAGTATCTAATGACATCTTTACTGTTGCAGGGTTTGCACATGGCAGACCAAGATGTCATTTGCACTTTGACACAGGCTTAGTTACTTACAACTGTTGATATAACCAGAGGCTCACTCTGGGCCAGACTGGGCCCTGGCCAAACCTTGTTTAAATCAAAGGATGAATTTACCTTAACGTCTCTGGACTGTTTTTCACTCACCCTAGGAAGAGGCAGGAGACAGGCAGTGTTCCAGCCTGCTCACATGAAGAGTAAAGCACCAGGGCTGATCTACTGAAATCATTTACTTCAGGGAGCCATACAGCAGAGCCTTGGCAAGCCTGGTGCTCTGCTTGATTATTTCTACTTATACCATTCCTTGTTCCTCTCTTCTGGGCTATCCTAAAGTCACCCATTGTGTTTTACAGAGGTTGAAGTCTGATATCTCTGCTCAGTTCTCAGATCCATAGAGAAGGATGTTAAGTGTTTAACCCATTTAATCAATACCTGTGCTGCTCCAAGGATCTGAGCCCAATAGAGTTAGGTACCTCTGAGGATCTAGTTCTTCCTTGCCAGTTGTGACTCATCTGACTGCATTTTTGACACCACTGACATTAACCCTGGGACAATCCCATGGAAAGTTTTCCATCACCCATATTTAGCATGTGCCACCTCTTCCTCTGATTAATTCTTCATGAATTGGTTGGACTGGATCCCTAAAGATACTCAGGTGGCTCACTCCCCTTTGAAAATCTTGGACAAAACCACCCTTTCCAGATGGCAAGTGAATAAGGATAATGCCACTTTCATAACTTTCTGTGGAAAACATAGGTGGTCCTTTAAGCTGTAAATGAGAAGAGAACAAAATGTGTGATTTTTTCAGGGCATTTTGGGAACAAAGGAGTAAGGATTTCTAAAATTCATCAATGCAATGTTTGCTCTTCAGAGAAAATGGCAGAAACATGAGAAATACTCATCAGAATATTTTATTGTTGAAGATCTTTTTTGTTAAACTATTGCTTAGTAAATATGTTGCTTTTCCTGGTTAATAACAGTTTAATTTGTGGCTAGTTTACTAACAACTAGAGCCATCCTAATTTATCAAAATGTATCTGACTTAACAGTCACATCTTCACAAATCTCTGGCCTTGCTGTAAGTTGGGCAAAGAGAGGTCTGATGATCCCCTCATGGCCTTCAGTTCCTTTTGCCACAGAGGAACTTCTGTTTCAGGCCTGAAGCTGCTGAAACCCTTCAGCTGTTTTACATACACAGGCTGTTCAGGTTTGTCTTGGTTTTTTTACACTGTGTCTTTACTCTGAACTGGTCTAGTTTTGTCAAGTGGAAATTGGGGGATAGGGAGCTGGGATTATTACTGGATGTATTTCTCTAAACCTGACATTAAAAAAAAGGGAGAAAACAATACTTTTGATAGTACTCAACTAATTAGGCTTTTCCAAAGTAACCCTGGAGCTACCAAAAAAAAAACCAAACCAATTTAAAATTACATTTGCCTTTATGGTAAATTACTTTCATTTGGGAACTACATATTGTTAAGCATGTGCACGGTACCAGTACAGGCTCCTAACCTGTAAGACAACTATGATGTGTACTTATTTGTGCTATTGCATCATATCATATACAGGCAGGAAACCTCCTGCCTAATGCAACTGCCTTCCCAGCAGAAGACTACTGACGTCTGAAGTTACAGGTGACACTGGCTTGAGGTTGTGTTAAGTGTTAGTTTTTGCTTCCTCTTCACCTCTGTCTCCTTCTTCTATTTGCTTTATTTTGTTTTCTGATGTGTGATCCTTTAGTCAAATATCCCACACACACTCATCACTTGAACAGCTTTAAGCACAATACATGGGCATGTCTGGGCACTGCATTAATATATCGTGTTGTTGTCTCTCTGAAGATTATCCTCTGTTACTGTAATTCATAACTCCAGCCCTTTGTGTACATGCTTCCATTCTGAAACTGTAATATCACTGCTAATTAAACAGTGTTTTAAGAAGTCGGCTGATAGCTCCTCGCAGCATCTAGGAATTAACCTCACCTGGGAGCAAGCTGCTGGTTGAGGCTCAAGTGAAGCTTAGATAAAGGCGGGGAAAGGAAAAGACATCAAAGAACTAGTCACCACCAAAACCTCATCCTCCACAAATTCTAGGTGTGGAAATGTTTTTCAGCCATAGGGATCCTCCCTCCACTGGATTTCCAAATAACTATAATCATCAGAATTCCATCTTTCACCTCCCCCTGGCCTGATTATCTCATCTTTCTCATTTGAACTTGCTTGTTATGAGCAATACATTCATGTCCTCCACACTTTACTACCTTTGTCCAAAAAATGCTTTAATTTGGTTCAGATGGTGCTAATTAGCAATACAAGTCTTAGGGACAGTATTGTCCCGGTGGTCTGCTTTCACCTATGAGGAAGGTTTGCTTCCTAATATAAAAGGCCTCCTTGTGATTTGTTTCATATGTCCTTTCCTGGAGCTCTCTCAGAGACCATGGGTTGATACTGGTGTATGCAGAGGACAGAGTTGTCTTGGTAGCTGACCTGTGCTTGAAATTCATGTCAGCTTTGGGAATCTAATGTTCATCAGCCTTCCCCACAGTTCAATACACTTCTTAGCAGAAGGCATGGAATGAACAAAGAATTCACAACCCAAATTAGGCTCTCTCTAAGGACCCTCATGTCAAAACCCAGATACCAGAAGCACTAATCATTCTGGCTATAACTTTTAGTTTGTTGACAGAGCATATATTCTGTGATAAAGAGCACAGTGTGGATATACAGCTGAGATAAGGAGATGATTTAATTTTGAAAGAGATTAAGAAGGGTAAGTTTCAAGGGCTACATAGGGAATTCATCCAGCTCTGGGGGTGGAACAATATCACTCCTGAGTATTATTAATGCACCTTGATTCTTTGTTCTCTCCCCCCCTTTTTTTTTTCCCCTTTATTTTTTTTTCCCCCAACAATTCTTAATAATACATTTGGAAACTTATTAAACTTACAAATCAAGACTTGGGGTTAAAGGCAACCCTGTCTAACTGTCTTATTATTTATAAAAAGATTATCATTAAACATCTTCCAGAGAAATTCTGAACCAGCACAGAATCTGAAAAAAAGTGCAGAAAAAATGGCTAATGTGTCTACTTTTTAATTAAATGTAAATATAATTTGTAAGGCTTATGGGTTTTAAACAGAGAAAATTTATTCTGCATAATTTCCTTTCTGGTTAACATTATAGACAGAAGTATAACTAGGGGTATTCGGAAGAATTTTGTAGCTACTAAGCTGGTTACTGCCTCTGGATCCATTGTTGCGGATGACTTCAATGCATCCAAGGTTTCACCTGAAGTTCCTAATTGACAATGACAACATAGCGATTATAAGCATTAAAACAAACTTTCTTAAACAACCTAGTTTGCAGCTTGTTTGGGATGTCAGCAGATTTTTCATCTTTATTACCACAGACAAGTCTCTTATCCGTACGTACCTCATCAGAAGGGCTCAAACACACAAAAGTGAATTCTTGGTTATTTTAATGTGACAAGTAAATATAAACCAGTTACAAATACAAAGGCAGGATAAATACGCCTGACAATATAGCAATGCCTAAATTACTGCCAGCTTAGTATTAAAAGTTCTGTCGTGGTTTCTGGTTCAAAGAGTCCCATAAAAATCAGAGTTAATTTAAAACTTAGCCATCCATGGGAATATTTCTCATTCGCACAATACAGGCTCTCTTGTACAGGTCTGTTTATGTGTTTCAGCTATGGAACACTTTTCTATTTCTGTTCAAGGAAGTACCTGTATTCAGTCCAGAAAAGTAATTAAGCACGTGCTTAGCTATGTGTTTTGGTTAGGCATGTGCCCACAACTTGTCTTTTCACCTGTCACAGCTTTTTGAGCCAATTACTTCATTAAAAAAAAAAAATAAAAAGACAACTAATTCCTACTAAGATTGTGATACCAGATGATGGTAAATCAAACTTTGTAAAACATACTGATTTTTGTACCATATCAATATGAAGAATCCACTAAACATCACTGCCTAGAGAGGCTTGAAAGTCCTGATTGACCTATGGAAATCTATGGAAATCTTTCCCTCATTTCATCAGGAGAGTCAGCCACTGGTCCTTAATGGGCAAGAGGAAGGAGGGAAGGAGGGAAGGCGGGAAGGCAGGAAGGCAGGAAGGAAGGAAGGAAGGAAGGATACCAGCAGGTATCCTACAGTGCTTCAGCAGGTCCCCAGCCCTGCAGAAGCACTGTAGGAGATCAAATGCCAAGGATTATCAAGCTGATCTAAAGGTTTGCAGTCTGGTTGTCCAGTGGTGTAGGCAACACCAGCACCCCAGGGACACTAGTCTCCAACATGGGCAGGTTTCTCTGAACACTGCATAGTTCCAGTGATAGAAGAGATTCTTCAGTCAGTGCTGTCAGAAATAAAAGATGCTTTAGCCAAATCTAGAGATCAAAATAGCTGTTCTCAACCCATATTCAGTCATACAATTACTGTCAAAATGGACCTCTAGAGATCTCCAGTCTGAGCTCCTGCTCAAAATAGCGTCAACACTGAATTCAGACCAGATTGCTCAGGCTTTTGTTCATCTGAGTTTTGAGAACCTCCACGAATGGGGATTTCACAACCTTCCTGGGCTGTGTTCCACTGCCCAATTAGCCCGGTACCTTTGTGCCATGGGTACCACCTGATCCTCTAAAAGCAGAGGGACAGATACTGGCCCAGCTTTCAGGCAACTTGGTCCCAGCTTTCAGTTGCTTCCAATTCTACAGCAGTCTGCTGTCACCGTTTACTTCCCCAGCTTTTCCGAAAACCCTGATGCTGCTGCTGCCTCTGCTTGCACATAGCTCCTAGCTCTCCTGCCAGAGACCTCCACAAGCTAAATAGTTCCTAAGTAGGAACTTCTGGCCCTTCCCTTTCCTACACCAGAGAGACCTTTCCTGGTGTGCCGTCATACGGCTAACACATGCTGTGTCTACACTGCCAGGAAGCTGTGATCCAGAGCACTGTTCCCAGCTTGATCCTAGTGGTGGGGAAGTGGCTGGAGTATGTCTCAGGTACCCACAGCCCACCTGCGGGGTTTCCTTCCCACCCATAATGGGGTAGGAAGTGGCAGAAGGTGTAGAGGCTTGTAACTGGCCCCAGCACAAAGCAGGGTGTAACCAAGGTACATACCCAGACCTACAGCAGGAGAACTTTCCTACATTGCACATTTTACAGTAGCCTCTGTGCCCAGAAACAGGACAGGGCTGGCACCAGATTAGTCAGAGAAGGAGGAAAGGAGGTCTGGCAGAGATGAATATTTGTGGCCTTCTCACCAAATATCTTGTGTTGCTACAACAGGGGGCTCCAGGCAATGGTTTTGTATGCCTTTCCCTGAAACCAGTGTCCTTCACAAGGGAATTTTAACTCCTCAGCCCACACCCAGTTGTAAGCCAGGTTCTCAGGCTCAGTGCGACTGGAACTTAAGGCATGGAGGTAAACCAGGACTTGCCAGCCTGGTTGAGCTCTCTAAGGGCTGTGTTCCAGCCTTCCCCATGGCAAGAGGGAGTCCATGGTGGGTGTTTGTACTCTACACTTCCCTCCACCAGGAAATTAAAATCTCTGTCCCAGGTTAAAGCAAATTCTGGAAAAAGCCCTTTCCCATATCTTGCCCTCTGAAGGAGGCAAGCAGGAGCCCGCGGTGAGGAGTCACCAATAACCTCTGTCATGTTTGTGGAGGTTCTTCTGCAAGAGAAAACACCTTTTCTCAGCAAAGAGCACAGAGCCAGGACACAGAAAGGCATGTTCCCAGCTGCTTGTCTTGAGAGAGTGGCGGGGCCGTTAGGAGGAGGAGGGTGTGGGAGAGACAGAGGCCAGCCTGTGATCTGGGTGTGAAAGAATCCACAGTTGAGCAGGATCAATAAAACAGTGCCAAGGCTTGCGACGAAGGGAGCAGAGAATAGGATGGTGGAGAGTAAAAGAGACGGAGCCCCCCTACAGCTCCTGAGAAGAGAAGAGTAGGTAAAAAGGGAGCTCTGATACCACCAGGCCCACAGGAGACTCAATGGGTTGTCTCATTATTATGGTGAACAGAGAGAGCTCATAAGCTGGGAAAGATAGGAAGCTTTTATTTATTTTTTTTTTTTTAAGAGCGCAGCCTCTAGGAGGGTTTTTGCAGCTCAAACGCTTTTATTTTGTGCCAATTACTTATACAGGGTCTGCATTATTCCCGTAATCAGTCTAAATGAAAGTCAAACATGAAAGATTCCTAACAATGAGCTAATTGGAATGCCATTACCATTTAGATTTAATAAGGTATTTGTAATAATAAACTTGCCGCAGTCTATAGAGTTGTCTTATTCCTGCTCAGATCTTGCAAGAGTGTAAGAGTTGACATTTGTCATTCGTTCCACAGGACATTGGATATAACCTTCAAAATGTTTTAGTCTTGCAGTGCTTAGTAAATGTCAGGGATGAAAACAAAATCTATAGCCTGCTATTGTTCTGGCTGTGTCGAGCTCAGAGTTAACAGGAATTGTGTTAAAACTCAACAGCAGATTATATCCCACATATCTTTCTTTATTAGCTGTCCAAACATCTTGTGGTTTAGAATGAGTCACTCAATGTCCTCTTACGTAGCTGCATTCATTATTTGCATTGAGGTCTTGCTGAGGAACTTCAGTCTGGTTCCAGCGCTGTTAGGTACTACACAAGCATACAGGGTCTTTGCCTTGCATAGCTTAAGATCTAAGCAATTAAGTCAACATAAGCTCTATCTTGAAGCCAAGATGTCCCATGTACAGAGGTAAAAGCTAATTAGAGCTCTGTGCATACTTACTTTTGAGAACAGTTCACAAAAAAAATGTCTTGCTTTACCTTTATGGGCGAGCTGTTTTCACATAAAGCATATGTGGTCTCAAAGACCTGGTCTCACTGTGCAGCTGGGGAAGTTTTATTCAACTGCAGTTCATACCACAAAAGCAAGGCATAATCTTGGTGGGTATTTCTTCTATTATGAAGGAAAAGATTTTGGCATGAGCACTTTGTGAAGGAATAGACTGAAAAGGCAGAGGTTGAGCAGGTGTGTTGGTACACGTAGAAAGCAGAAAGATAAAGCTAAATCAGCCAGAAAGCCAACAAAGACTCAAGGCAGTACAGATGATACAGAAAGCAGGGTGCTGGGGGCATTCTTTAAAACCAATGTATCACTTCTCCCTCCCTCCTCTCACTCCAGAAAGATGCTACAAAAATTTCTCATCCTAAAGAGATCCAACAAGCAACCAAATGGGCAGCAGAATGCTTTATTCCTGTTTTAAAGGGGGGAAAAAAAAAAAAAAAAAAGAAACACCAAATTTCCAAGGGGTGTATCTTGGCGTGAAGAAGCATCACCTATCCTGATAAACTGTACTGCCATTAGCCACAGATGAATTATGTTCTGCTGACACTCTGTGGTCCCAGCAGCTAGTCCTGAATGATCTGACTCAACAGAAAACTTTGCACAATAGCTCAAATAAACGTCAAATCACTGGAAACTGGCAAAGAACATGGAAATTTGGAATGTTCTTTTTGAGGACAGTCTTTTAATGCAATCTGACACTGGGGATTCAGCTGAACATCCATAACATCCAGGAAATTCTAGGCACAGTTGGTAAAATGACCAATGCTCTTATAAACCTACTTTTTTGCTTAGAACTCTATGTACTTCATGCCAAAAGGTTTTTTAGAAACGCAGGCCAACAATCAATGGCCTTAAGTTAACCATATGCCTGAGCTCTGTGCTGGAGTGCTGGAGAAGGGCAAGGAAGCATGAAAATCAATAGCTTCCCTGGATGTTTTCACAGAAGATAGTTTGTCTAAGAGTTAAAATGTGAGCCTAAAATTCAGACATTCTTGCTCTTGATGGTCTGGTTAAATTACCTTGTCTTTTTCTGATTCACTTTGCACATTAGAAAAAAACAATGCTTGTTACTTAGATCACAGCAATGTTGTGAAGCTTAATTTTTTTGAGAGGTGTTTTGGGATCCTCGTCTGAAAAGTGCTATAAATACATACATTCTTAGTAGTATTTAATTTACTTCCTTTACAATTCCTTTGAGCCAACACATGTTGCCAAAAATGCAATATTCTCTAAGATGTCTTTTATTCTTATATCTGTCTGGAGTCCAGGACATATCCCAGCCTTATAAAGCATCCGATATTGATGTATCCGCAAGCAGTGTGTATATTTAGCTAATACAATCAGACGCTTTTCTTTTTTCCCCCCGCAGGAACCCAGGCTTTCTCAATGTACAAAATGGACGTGCTTAGCAAATGAGGCAGCTGTTCAATCTTTATTTTTATGCTCATTGTTTGCTGTGCAGCCACATGTCTCATTGAGCGCATACCATCCAACCTTTGTAGTGAATCAGACAAGGCTCCACCAGAACTCGCTCACTTGGAGTATCCAACTCCACCTCGCTCCCTGTTCAACATACATGTGTGATCACGTAATCAGGGACTTGATCATAAGAAAGCTTTAACTTTGTCATTTCCAAACTTCATTTTCCAGCCTCAGATTTTCTTTCCATGGAAGTTTTTATTGATAATACCTAGGGATGTAAAGCTTTTTAATAACAAAATAACTCCCTGAACAATCGCATCACATTGTGCAGTTGAACAGTGTCACTGTCCTGCAGAAACAAGGACTTCTGTACCTGAGCACCAGCCAGCCCCTTTTCTTACATTAATGAAAGAACCAACATACCTCCAGGGCAGCTCCTGTTTTTCTCTTCTCCATCATGTCACGGAACATGTGCCAAATATACTTTCATTAATTCTCCTGATGAAGTTTGCAGCAGATCTGCCTGTGCAGTAGCAGATCAAAATTTCGGTGTTTGATAATAGCAAGATAAGCCTATTATCACCTGTGCTTCCCCCTGCTGGGAGGAGTTGGGGGGAGATGTGTAAAGCATCATCATTTTTTATACTCCCCAGTTTCTGAAGTAATGGATTTTTACCCCTTTTCCAAAAGGACTTTGTTCTTTGTTTCTATGAGCTAGTATAGACACCTTTTAAGTTCATTGTGTTAAACTGGCTCACAACTCATTAACTGAATCTGTCCTGTAGTGTCTAAATAGAATAATCCAAATAGCTTTTACTGATTAACCAAGCAACTTGCAACTAGACTAAAAGAACAGAGTAATTTCAGTTTAGGAGCAGACTGGGGAAGAACAAAGAAATTAAAGCATTAGATGCAGAGCTCTCTACCTTTTGCATCTTCAAAGCCAAACATGAGGAGGTGGCAAGAGAGCAGCAATTTATGTATAAGCAGAACAAAAGGCCAAGGGCTTAATCTTGCAAAGATTTACACATGCTTATCTTTGTGCTTATGACCAGGCCCAGTAATTTTGGAAGTACCTTGGCTTCAGGAGGCTTCTGAGCATGCAGTATTAAACTACTGCATTAGCATGCATTGTGTTGAACTGCTACAGAGAGCAAATTGCAGGAGTGAGCAGAGTGTTCTGCTGTGTGCAATTACTGCAGGCAGTGCCTAGGCAGACAAGATAGACTGTTGTACTCCGCTTGGCACAAGTTATGGTATAATATGATATAATGAACATTTACACAAGCATGGGTGGTATGTTTATATCTCAGAGTCACAAGTTTAAATCATGTAGGTGATAGGGGAGGCAATGCTGGAGAAGAGATGTGAGATGTAAGTCTCTCACAAGTCAAGTCAGCAGAGCTCCTGGAGAAGTACATCTGTATGAGCTGACTGGGCAACAATAGCCTAATGGGTTGAAAACCACTGGAGTTAGGCAGTACTTGTCTCAGTACCCCAGCTCACCCAAGCGTGAGGTTGTCACAGATTGGAGGACCAGGAGACGCACAGAAGCAGACACTAGTTTTGCACACATTGCAGCTTCAGGTCCCTTCTCTAAGCTGTAACTGTCACTTAGTGTTTCCCCTGTCATCCCATTGCCATTCACTGGGGTATTGTCTGCCTTTTGACACCCCACTCCTGACAAGAGTGCACATCTCCATTCCCTTCTCATGTGGTGCCCCACTGCGGTATGCATATTGCATTAAGCAGATGCAGTGGTCAGATCTGAATGATCTGAGTCCTTGACCACAATGCCCGTGTCATTAGGGTGCCCTTAATCATCCATCCTTACCATATGAAGCACAATGGGGCCCACTATTCTGACTGGGGCCTCTAGGATCTCTTCTAATATAAATAGTAATGACTATAATTATTAATCATTACTGTGATTATATGATTATAATTAATAATCATAATAATGAATCATTATAATTACAGTACTAAATGACAAGCCCTGCTTCCTCCAGCGAGCTACAGAAGCACAAAGAATGAGCTGTTGTGTATATTTAGCAAATCTCAAACACTTCTGTACTTAAAAGTCCAAGCGTCTCTGTTTTAAGGACTTCCATATTGTATTTCATTTAGGAATCTGCAGCTGCCTTGAACTGTGACCAGTAGAGTGCTGCTACCATATGCAATGTCCTTTGCTTAAAATACAGCAGAATCATGAGCAAACAGAGATTGCCAAGGGGAAGGAATGTGTATACAGATATTACCAGAGGGTCAGCAAGGCAGATATGCCTAATACTGCATTTTTACATATTATATTTACAACCTAACGCAATTCAGTTCATTGAAGAGCATTTTCAGAAAGCCCGAATAAAACAGCAAATGTAAAGACTGCAGACACTCAAAAGAGAAACAGTTCATCATGCCCCTCTGCTTGGCTCTTGGAGTCCTTGAGCATGACTGCTTTGGATCAAACATTAAAACATTAATCCCATTTTTAAATTGCCCTTAAGGTGTAGGCATTTTCTCCCTTGATGATGTGCATGCCCCAAGTCCAAGTGGTTAAGACATGCTAACTGCTAAGTGTTTTATATGAAATATCTGAAATCTGGTCAGCAGCACATGGCTGGTTCATAACTTGTGGCAGAGGGTGTGGAACACGTGTCCTTGGGGAACCTGCTGGAGTCACTGTATGTATTGCATAGCTACCTTTGGTTACTGAGCTGATGTGAGTCACCAAACTCCTTCCCAGGCAGAAAGAAACTGATCACAGAATGTAAAATCCACCCAGGAGATGTCATTGTTTAGGTTTAACATTTTATTCTGGCATGCTCAGAAGGAGGACCACATAGCCATAATGACAAAGTAGAAGAATCCTGTCAGGTTTTTAAGACAAAAAGGTTGCTAAGAGTTAGTTGATATGATTATATTTGGTGCTGGTGACATTAAAATCTTATTATCTGTTGCTACAGCTGGGAGTGTGTATTTGAGGTGGTGTATTTATGAGTTACTGTAGAAATTACTGTAATAAGAAGGGTGAAGTTAGAAAAAGAGCTGCTGTTGCCATTTCCATGTTACTGAATGCAATGACAGTGCAGGAAAACTTTTGCATTGTCTTCTAAGTTGTTAACCGCTTCATATTTTTGATATATTGTGGAAGGAAAAGAGTAAGAAAAGGGTCCATCTCTTTCTGTATCAGAAATGAGACTGCACACAGCTCTCCAAGTTTAATTATACTAAAAGAAAATGAGAACATCCATGCAGCATCTCCTCTGTAAGCAAAGAAAGAAAATGAAGCTGATAATTAAGAACACTCATTGGGCCACTCATAATCAACAAAGTCTACTTTGGGTGTGCACTGTTTTAAGATCAATATGTGGGTCTAGAATTAGGTAAGCAGGAAGATGAAAGGTTGATTTTATTTATAGTGTCTTGGCCATGTAAATATTGACAAGTTAGACTGTTCCAAGAGTGTATATGCAGGATATCCCTGTGATATGAGCAGTCTGATGCTGACTAACCTCCTTCCAGTGATAACCTATCCAGTGGCAGGGGAACATTTGGGGAGCAGAGCACAAATGGTACCAGCTGTTACCCCATGTGAGGCAGGACCATTCCTGCTGTTGTTTATGCCTCCGTTCAGAGAAGACAAAAAGCTTGTGGACTTAGAAAAAGAAAGCAAGAAAAGAAAAATATGGTTTAATTATAACAACTGCCCTCAGATCTGAACTTGAAGCAGAATTTAGCCATTATTTACCATATTCCTATTTGCAATGGTTGATAGGAACTAGATATTGTACACAAGGGATAAAATGATGAAGGCACAAATCCTGAAGTTTTTTTAGTGTCCAGTTCTGTAAACCGCTGGCTAGAGTTGACACCAAAATAGGTGCTAGAGTGGGCACCAAAATAACTGTCTGAGCCTGAGCTCAGGTATCTCCACTAAGAAAGCAGTATTCCTTCAGGGAGAGGTCCTGAGAAATCTCAGATGAACAGCCAGTAACAGGACTGACACCCAATGTATTCAGGCAGGATGGGTTTTTTTATACCACATGCTCTGAGATGGTGGGAGGACAGAGGAGATGGGGCCTAGGGCAATCTGAGTTTCTTCACCCAAATACATGAATGTATAGATTATTTAATTACCAGACTGTTTAGGAGAATCTGTAATCTCTCTTCAACCACTCATACTGACATCTCTGATTGTGTGATACCATTTAGATTGAAAAGAGAATTCATTTAAAGCCTAAATACTCCAATTACTTTTTTAGACGCCTGGGAGCAGCTCAGAGTTCAAGCACATGATGGTCTTAAAACCCTACTAAATTAGAGGCCATGGGATGGAGGGGGAGCAAAAGAATGTTAAAGTACATTATGTTTTGAAGGATGTGGTTTTCAAACTGACATGAACAATTTTTTAACTAGAAACGTAACCTAATATGGGTCAAGGTTTCCAAACTGAGGTGTGTATTGTGCCAGATACATGCAAGCAAAAAAAAAAAATATATATAGTGGGGGCAATTTAGCTCCTACCCTGACCATGTGACAACCTCCTGTGAACATCTGGCAGTTCCTTGCAGGAACCAGCAGTTCCCAAATGCTGCTCCCAGCCTCCCTTCAAAAACCAGGCTTGCTGAGCACTGTGTGGGCTGCTAATCAACGCAAAGTGACTTTGTCTGCAATTGCAGCTTGAATAGACTGAAGCGAGGGGGAGATTTTCAAACTGATTCTTCCAAATCGCTTGAGACTGCCAGTTAGGTTTTGTGATTCACAAATTTGCTCTCTTGTTATAAATAAACATTTATTTTCATGATAGTGTCACAAGGACTGGGTTGGAGAGCCTTGCTGATTTATTTTTTCTTTATTCTTGGCATATCAGTACAGTTGAAAGACACACACTCTTGCCTCCTTATACTTTTTGCCAAGCCACAACCACAAACCATCTTTACAACCCCAAAGCTCTTTTGGCAGTTGTGACACAGAACGTATGGCTCATGTGGTAAAATGTGCTGGCAAGTTCCCTATAGGCCCCATCCAGCGATCACTTATGCAAAGAATTCGATGCCAGAACGCAGCTGTTGTGTTGAGGCCGCTCAGTATCTCACTAATCGGTCCTGTCTCATCCTTTCTTTTCCTTTCCCTATCTCCACCTGCTGGGTTTTTTCCTGGTTATATTTTTTCCCCTCTCTTTTTCACAGATTAAGACTGGAAGTGCTCTGGGGCAGGGACCATCCTTTTGTTCTCCGTTTCTGTCTCTTGCTGTGGAGTCTGCTTGCCTGGCACAACAGTAATGCCAAATAATACAGCTGGCGCCCAACAATCTCTGGCAGGTTGCATGGCAAGTGACCTGAAAACTGACTGCTGTGGGTAAAAAACACAGCTCCGGGGAAGCTCGTAATGAAGTTTTTGAAGGTAATGTAGCTCTGCTTTACCTAACTGCAAGTATTTGCATAGCAGATGCCTGACCAGTTATTTATTCTATTTTGACTGTCTGCGTGTGTTGTATGTTTTTTGTTAGTTCTTAATGTTTGTGATCTAAATTACTGAACATGTTTATGGCTCAGGGAATTGCCTGACAGACAGCCTTAAGGGAAGAGTCTTCTCAGAAACAGTGACAGTCTGCATCTTCCCCAGAACATATCTGACAGCAAGAAATGCGCTTGGAGCTGAAGGTGGAGTCCATCACTGGTTAAGGTGCAGTCTCCAGTCTGATATGGCTGAAGAGGAAGTGAAGAGGTTTGAGTGGATAAGTATCTGCAAGTACTTTACCTTTCCCTTTCATTTTAGTGAGCTTCCCTGGCTACAGCAGGTTTTGATTAAGGTGAAGTAGAAAGCTGTGGCTGGAGCTATGGTTCCTTACCCCTTGTGTGAGACTCTGCAATCTAAGGGTAACATGGGGAATCAGTGTCTGTTGTAAAAGTTGGAAAAAATCAAGAAAAATACAAAACTAGTATATCCAATGTGATTGATTCCCTCTGAAGCCTCAGATTTCTTCCTTCATTTTGACTGCAAATACAGGTTATATGGCATTGTTGTCAGAAAGGGAATCTGGTAGTAAGCTCCCTCCTCTGAGCTCACATGGCCATTTTTTGATGACTTGCTAGCTATTTAATTGTTCTAACTATGAAAGGAGATCTTCTATAGGAAGTATTAACAAAGCATTGTTCATAGTGATGCAGTAACTCAGAGAGTAAGTGTTGCAATATAATTCCTAAATTGCCTACGCGAGAGATCTTCACTATGACTGCATGTCCTGCTTCTATGGCTTGTCCCATGACTTGCTTTTTGACACCCTTGATGTTTCTATACCAAATAATGTATAGTGTTGCATAATGATGCACTTATTTAAAGATGTAGGGGAAAAAAAAAAAAAAAAAAAAAAAAAAAAAGATGATAAATACTATTTGAGAGCTAAATATGGTCATTAAGTCTTCATGCAATAAGGCTTAATCTTGCACTCTGAGTATCAAGAGATATTTTACCACTAATTTTAGCCAGAGTGGAAAACAGTTTATAATCAATACACTGGAATTAGGAGTGTCCTTTTGTCCCCAGCCTCACCATTTCTCACCTATTGCTTACTGTAGTTTTGGCATTTTCTCTTCTTGCCTTTTTCAAGACACAGACACTTTGCTCACTTACTGAGACCCCTGTGCCAGGGATTGTCATCTGTGCACTTAAGAGGAGCCTGGCATAATTGAGCTCTAATCCTTTGCAGGGTCTGCTAAATGTTATTGCAAGGCAAATGAATAATCCATAACCAAATGCTCCTCCAGGAAAGCTTTTAGATGCCAGAGTGTCAGAGTTCCACTGAACTGTACATGACTCCATTGAGCAGTACAGTCTCCATTGATCAGTGGGACTCATGAGAGCTGGGGTTCCTTCGGGAACCTCGATGTTCACATGCAGTTCTAACGCAGAGTGGATACACAGATGCATGTAGTTCCCTTCTTCTTCCCTCCCTGTCCATTTTGGGGTGTCCAAAACATGCAAAAATCAGCTCTGTATAAGCCAAGCACTATATTTTACAAGATTCTTCTGTCTGGCCTCCTACAGGGACTTCTTGCATCTTCTGCTTCAAACAAGGTCAGCCACAAGTGGGCACTGTCCCACTGCGGCATCCCCACAGACCTGTGATCAGCACGGCCAGGAGGAGGCCGGGGAGCTCAGAGATTTGCTCCCAGATTTAGGAGTAGAACTGTTCAGTAGAAGAAAGCTAAAGCTCTGGGGGCCATTCGAAGTGTCAAGCTCCGCTCATGCTTTATGAAGCATATTTTTATATTAAATGTTCTGCCCATGGTAGCAGTGACAATGAGATGGTATTTAAACATAAATGATGTTCATTTCTTTGTCAGCATCAATTTGAAAAGCAGTTGTTTCTGGGTATGCTTCTCTCAAGCACACACCCTGTGTGTTATGCTGGACGGCTCTGCTTTTATCCTGACTTCCTTCCAAGTGCTCATTCCTCTGCACTTCCAAGTGTGCCACTTGAATTAATGCTTCTGTTGGTTTCCATCCGTATAGGCTATACCATTTACCATTCGTGGGAAGTTTCTTGTTTACCAAAACTGTAGTATTTTAGCCATTACTAACATTTCTAGCAATTAAAACTTCCACGCAGTTTAGTCAAAGACATGGCTGTGCTGTTTGCTGCTGTCTCCCATTAGGAATTTAGTTGCCTCAAACTTTCCGTGCTGTCCAGCAGAGTGGAATGGGCTGTTGATGGCTATGTGCTATTTTTTCAACTACACTGGGATAGAAATGGGTTTGGTAGAATATTTTCACACTGAATTGCAAATGATCCCATGCAGCTATTCTTTTCTTCTGGGCAAATATTTTCCATCTCTGGTCTCCAAACGGTTAAATGAAAGACAGCCAGTAAAACAGAGATCTCTTTAATCCTAGGATAGGCAATTGCAAACAGAATAGAGGACATCAACCTCTTTATTTCCCATTTAGGGCCTGGAGGTGAAAAGCCAATATTCCTCTGCGAGATGCATCTAGCTAAATAGATGATGAACCGCGTGTGTTCATTTTAGTCCAGTCTGCCAGTTTATGGAGAACAGAAATATTTACACGCCAAAATAAGTCGCTCACCCCTTCCAAACCCACAAACTTGATTTGCAAGCCAGGCGGCTCCAGTGCAAAGTGCCTGTACCACTGGTTTTAAAGCATGTTTACCTGTCCGTGTGCCTCTTGGTAAAGCGGAGTGCGACCTCCGCCCTCTGGGGCCGAACCCCACCTCTGCGAGGGACCACAGCCCCGCTCCGTGGCTCTGGGGGCCTGCATAGCGAAGCGATGACACGGTCCCGGGGGCTGCTGAGGCCGGAGGGGCTGCAAATCGCCTGCCGGGGTGCAGGCTAGGGGAAAGCCGGCGGGGTGCGGGGACGGGCCGCGGGGAGGGCTGGGGGGAGGCGGGAAAGGCGTAATTTTGGAAAATGGCCTCCTTGGATGAGGGGGAGACTGCTGGGGGGGGGGGTGGTGGGCAAAGCCTCCAGTTGAAGATATTTGCAAACAGCCTCGGCCCGAAAAGAAAGTGGCAGCAGGGTTTCTATATATGGAGCAGAGCTGAGTGATGGGGAATGAAGGAGGACCGTGCTGCAGAGGGGCAGAATCATCCCCTCGCACGGGAGGCCCTCGAAGCTGAGCCGAAGGGGACCTCCCTCCACGTGTGCAATTAATCACGGCTGGGGCACGCAGCCTCCAGCCCCGCAGCCAGCACTGAGTTCCCAGCCTGGCCGCCCCAGTGCCCACCAAGACCCGCAAGATCCCTGTCGCGGGGGGACAGGAGGTGAGGTTGGCTTCGGGGACCTGGTGGGGCAGCTCGTAAATTGCCGTGGGGTTCGCGGCTATATTTAACACCGACGGTTTTATTCATTATTACTAGTTCTTTAGTTTCTTCGCCCTATGACTTTGCCCGACTGAAAAGAAAGAAAGAGGCTTTCCTGCTCCCTCCCGTACTTTGCAGCGAAGTTTTGTTCCAGCGATCCCTTCGCGCATCCCCGCGGGCTCGGAGCCGGGGTCACCGCTAACGCTGGCTCATCTCCTGCTCCGCACCCGCGGGGCGTGTGAAGGAAGCCTCGGGCCCGGCGCTGCCCGGCGGCCTCGGTGAGGGGCATGGAGGACAATGGTGCTTCAGGCGCCTTCTGATGAAGAAACGTAGCCGGGCGCTCGTACAATGGGTTATTTTCCATCAGTCGCATAAAGAACGATTAGCTGATGGCTTGAAAATTCAGTTGAATACCTGCACGAACTTAAGTATAAATATTATTTTTTTAAAGAACAATATGTAATTAAAAACTAATATTTAACAACTTAAACGCCTATCCTCTAGGAAATAACAGCCTTTCTTCGCAAAACCTCCGAGATTGACTTCGCTTCCTCCTGTAAAATGAGGCCAGATTTAATTCTCCAAAGATCAGTGAGATCAAGTATTTCAGCGCTCAATTTACAGCTTCGGGGTATGTGGGACCCTTTCCCAGCTATCTGGGTAGGCTACGAAATAACTTCGGGAAGGAGGAGGGGGGAGAAGGAGGGAGAATTAATTCCCAAACACCGCAGTAACACCTGTAGTATTTCCTTAACTCAACGTCACCGCGACGGTCACCGGGAGCGGATTTCGCTGCAGTTAAATTGCGAGCAGGAAAACGGCACAAGTCTTACAAACAAACAAATAAACAAACTTATAAGCACATCGTGTTTGCTCTTTTGTAAAGAACCTCCCTAATTAGGGAAGATTGCTTCGTGGAACGGTTCCGTTATGATACAAGCGGGAACTAGGCGGGGTACCATCGGCCATCTCCGTAAACATCCTCGCCTGTTGATGCGTGGACTTGTTTACTGGGCTGAAAGGATCGAACTACAAACAAATCTGTTAGTTTCACTGATATCATAAGAAAAAAAAAAAAATGCCTGTGGGGGTCCCCGCTGCCCCCTGGGGGTCACGTACTGAGCCCCACTCCTCTGACCCTCACAGCGGCTCGGCTCTTCTTTGCAATGTCACACCGTGGCCCGCCTGCAACCTTCCCCAAACACTCCGCAAGGTTCTTCTCTTCCTTCCCCGCTCCGTTCTCCTGAAATAACAGAAAAAGGGAATACGAGCCTTTCCATGCTAACATTCCGGGGAGGTAGGAGCGGGGACCGGGTGGCCCTTCTCCCCGCCGACGGCCCCCTCCACTCTGAGACCCGGGGCGCGCTGCGTGTCTGCCCCCCTGCTTGCAACGGTGCCTCCGCTGCTCGCTTTTTGCTCTACCTATGCGAGGAGCTGCAGGCAGCGATACCCGGGACTTGGCTGCGATACCCCGGGCTTGGCTTCACTGCGCCGGGGCGCGGAGAAGCTGCAGAGCAGATTTTAGCAGCGAGGCTCTGCTGCAGCACTGAGCGTGGAGCAGACTCCTCAGCCTCACGCACGCCTTCCTACAAGGAGGTCCAGGCTCCTGCTCTGCTTCCACGACTCCTTTCCACGACAGCCTTTGGCTGTGGGGATCTCTCCTCCGGAACCCCCGCGGCCCCTGGCCAGAGCCCTCGTCCAGGCGCGGAGCGCAGCGCAGCTCGCTCGCTCGTCTCGGAGCTCCGGCTGCCTTCACCGACCTGAGATCCAAAAAACCAATTTTTTTACCGTATTACTTTTTTTTTTACTTTTTTTTTTTTTTTTTTTTTTTCCCTGTAACTGTCTGTGGAACGTGAAAAACAATTGGAGGTAGGCGTTTTCTGGAGAGAAACGCCGTCTACGCGCTCTCTTGCCCATATGGAGAATATTATCCCTCGAGTTCAGACTTTCGTTGGATTGCAGCATCAAACAGCCCGGACCTAGCAGGAGTCGGGATAAGGGTCACTTTCGAATCCCGGCTGCTACTCCTGCCGCCTGAACGGCCGGAAAGGACAGCGAGGAGACCGATTCCCAGGAGCCGCTGCAAACCTCTCCCCGCCGCCGGCACCGGAGCCGGCAGCCCCGGACTGTGTCCGGCTGAGCTCACAGGCTCGGTGCCACTGTCCCGCTCCCTGCTTGTACCCCTGCTCCCTGCCACCGGCCCTGCCACCGGATCCGTGTGTTTAGGTGCTTACAGAGAGGTCTCTCTGCTGTGAGGGGATCGACCGAGTACGACGAACAATGTCGTCTCGCAGTCCTGTGTGTGCTCGCCCGCGGAGCAGGGTGCACGGAGGGAGGCAGGCGCCGCACTTTTGCCGTGATTCCCCGCAGCGGCCTGACCCTCGCCGGTTGTTTCTGCGGAGAAAAGAGACGGAGCAGCGGGTAAGCGAGCTGCATACCCCCGAGGGGAATGGCCAGCGAAGCGACCTGGGGAAAAGGCAGGCACGTCAGCCCCAGGTATCCCCTAATTTGTGCACTGCCCCGAGGTGAAGTTTTCAAAAACTCGGAAACAAGCTTTTTCCTTATTTTATTTTCTTCAAGAAAATAAATAAATAAATAAACAAACCCCACTCTAAGACCACATTAATTCGGAACTACTTTAGTGCTGAACGCAGTTGTTGGATAGGAGCATCCTAAGCAATGTGATGGAGCAGTAACCCTATGGAATAACACACATTTTAAGCATAAGTCCTCACGTATATGCTTGCAATACGTTATGCATGTAGAAAAAGCTATCCCGGGTCTGTAACATCTAAGGACTCTGTTAATTTTTTTTAGGAGCTCCATTTGATTACACTCTGACTTCCACAGTGCACACGTCCCTGAGAGCTTGGTGTCTGGTGCTTTTCGTGCCCCTGTACAAAAAAAAATAGTGAATCTTAGTAAGCAACTACACTATCTTAAAATGTGA
>JANHGN010007880.1:0-14485 GCA_024605025.1 Megaceryle maxima | reverse complement strand
TCGGCCTCGCCACCGCCCCCGCCCCGCTCCCGCTCCCGCCCAGCACCGCCCCCAGTTCCGACCCCGGTGGGACGCGCCCGGGCAGGTGCGCGCAGAACGGGCGACCCTATAAATAGGGGCGGGAACCCTCAGCTCCTCTGGGCTGCGGTGGGCACGGCTCTGCTCGGCACGATGGAGATCTGGAGCAGCCCTGCCGCCTACGACGAGCTGAACGGGAACGCGGAGCGGGGCGGCGGCGCTGACCCCATCGCCCGGGAGCTGGAGGAAGGTGAGGGCGGCCCGGTCCTGGCCTCGGGAATGCGGCTGAGAGGGGTCCGGGCTCCATCCGCGAAAGGGAGCTGGGGTGAACGGACCGGGGCTGGTCTGGAGTGGGTGGAGGGGAGCCGGGAGTCTCTCCCCTGCACCCTGTGAGATCCCCGACCCCCTCCACCCATTCTAGACCAGACCTGCTTGTAGTGCTCCATCCCAGGGGAGCTGCTGCCTGGTCGCTTGGGGGGACCCCCGGGGTTACCCTGACCCCAGGGAGGGTTGTCCCCACTCTGGTGGTGGTGGGGAGCAGGCAGAGGGATGGGGTGAGGGGTCCCACCAGGTCTGTGTGGACTCATGGGGACAGGGGCTGCCCTCCCACGCTGTGCAGATCCCCACATCGCGCTGGTCGCAGCATCGTGCTGGATCAGGCCCTTGCACGGGGTGGGTGTTTACGTGTTTGCCAGCACTGCAGCCCCCAGTGTCTCCCAGGGCCTGCCACTCGCTTGAACTGTAACGATGCTCATGCTCTAATTATTTCCAATTAACGGCTCAGGGGCCTGACGAGGTGCAGTTGGGGACCCCTGCAGGGAGCAGGCCCTGTTGGGGGGGGTGAGAGAGGCTGGAGTTTGGCCCCTCTCCTTATGGATGTGCCCATTGGGGTGTGGGTCCAGCACCCAGGGCAGTGGGCACTGGATGGGGGCCAGGATGATGGGAGGGGGCATTGCCATGGCAACGTGCACACCATTACACAACCCCAGCTGGGGCAGTGTAATGGGATTTGTGTGGCTGAGCTCCTCCTGTTAACCCACTTTGTCTGCCCAGTGCGGGCGTGTGGCCATGTCTGGGGGTGCAGGTTGAGGCCCTGAGCACAGCCACCACTGCTCTGCCAGGGGAAACTGAGGCACATGTCCTTAGGGCAGTCAGACATCCCAAGGGAGCATCAGGTGCAGCTGTAGGGTGCAGGCAGGGCCTTGGGCTTCGTGCTCGCTGCTGGCTCCCTCCCACTGTGTGGCTCCAGCACTGCCATCTGGGTGTGTGCCCAGCACTGTCTGGCAGCTCTGCAGGCGCTGTTGGCAGGATTGGTGCTGGGGGGACAGACGTCCCCGTCCTCGTGCCACCTCTCCCCTGCCAGAGACCCCAGCAGCGTCAGGGGAGGAGGCTTGGCCCGGTGCGGTGGCGCTGGCGTGACAGGCAGCTGCCTGTTACTGAGGCAACCTGCCTGCAGCTGCCCTTGCCCCTGCTGCTCAGAGCGTGGGTTGCTGCTGCGGCTGGGGGGGCATCGGTGTGGGCATGGGGTGCAGCAGCCCAGGAGGATGTGCTCAGCTCTGCCTCTGCCACATCTTCAGGGAGAAACTAGGGCAGGGCTGGCTTCTCAGGGGGAGATCTGGGGGAGGGGGCTGTGGACAGATTGGAGGGGACGCTGCCTGCAAGACCAACTCGGCATGGTGCCACCCACTGCTATTTATACTGGAGCTCCAGCCTGTTTTTTTGCTGGAGATGTCACCTCTGATCCTGTCTCTGCTGCCTGCCCTTCCCCATCCCTCCTTCCCATCTGTGCCCTGCTCTGGGGCTGGCATTATGGCCGGGATGGGGCGGTGCGTGTGGCGAGGGGGTCTTGGCATCTTTCCTGCCACCCCAGGCTGGGGGCAGGGTTTGGGGGTGAAGTGGGAGCACCCCAGTTCCTGTGATGCTGTTGCAGCTGCAATTGTCCCTGCCCCCTCCACCCTGCACTGCGGCTGGTGCTGCCAAGCAGATAAAAGGTCCTCTTTGGTGCCCAGCTCTGTGCTCCCTGCAGCAGCCACCTCCCGCTCCCTTCTCTGTGCAGCCCCAGGGGGCAAGTGGTGACATGTGACAGAAGGCAGTGAGGGGACAGTGCTGAGCCCCTAGGTTGGCACTCTGCAGTTTGGGGACTCACCCTTCACCCTTCTTCCCCAGTCCTGTGTGCTGAGCGGGTTGTCAGGATCACCAAGACCTACCATGACATCGATGCCGTCACCAACCTGTTGGATGAGGTACGTTGGTGTCCACCCCATGCAGGGGCTGGGGGACAGTGGGACCCCGGGGATATGGGGGTGAGTGAGGGCTGGGGAAGAGGAGGCGGAGCAGGGGACAGGCCCCAGGTGATGCAGAGCTGCCCCTTACAGAAGGAGCGGGACCTGGAGCTGGCGGCACGCATCGGGCAGTCCCTGCTGAAGCAGAACCGGAGCCTGACTGAGCGCAATGAGTTCCTGGAGGAGCAGCTCGAGTTGGCCAAAGAGGAGGTAACAGCTCCTGGGTACAGGGTCCTGGCCTCGGCCCCCTGTGCTACCCCCCTTGTCACCCCTAGCCTGGGTGACATGGGCAGCTGTGGCCACCTTGGCTGTGACCTGATGCCCTGATGCCCCTTCTGCTTCCAGATCGCGCAGCTGCGCCATGAGGTCTCCATGCGGGATGACTTGCTCCACTTCTACACCACCACGACGGAGGAGAGCGAGACCACCTCCACCACCTCTGTACCGTGAGTGGGGGTCCCTGTCCTACTGCTTGCTCAGGGCAGCGCTACTTGTGGGGTGCTGGGAAGAGGCACTGGGCAGGAGCTGTCACCATCTGTAGTGTAGCATTGGGGCTGGTGCTCCCTCCCCTCCCATGGTGGCTGCGGGTCCAGCCCCACAGAGCTGGGATGCTGCAGATGCCTGCCTGGGAGCTGGGGGAAGTGGGCAGGGGACTAATTGGGCAGCCCCATCCTGCCCATGCTGTTGGGTGCTCAGTGGGCCTCCCTGTCATCCCCAGGCTGCCCCGGCATGAGTCCTCGCTGTCCCTGCAGCAGTACTTCCAGTATGACACTTTGCAGCAGAAACTCAAGTGCCTGGAGGAGGAGAACCAGAAGCTTCGCATGGAGGTGAACGGGGCAGGCTGGTGGGATGCCCCTCTCTGTGCCCACCTCCTGGCTCTGGGGAGGTTGGAGCTCCTGCCCATCACGCTCAGCCCCTCCAACCCTTTGTCCTAGGCCACCAACATTGCAACCAAGACCTGTCAGTACGAGGACCAGGAGCAGCAGCTGATGATCGACTGTGTGGAGCAGTTCTGTACGTGGGGCTGGGCTCGAGGGGGCAGCTCCTTTCTGGGCTTGGCTTGGGGAAGGTCACTGCGTGGGCTGGGGCTGGGGGGCTGTGCCTGGCAGTGACGGGCCCCGTGGCCTCCCCAGCCGAAGCGAGCCAGCAGGTGGTTTTCCTGTCGGACGAGCTGGCCCGCAAGGCGGAGGACGCGGCGCGACAGCAGGAGGAGATCAGCCAGCTCCTGGAGCAGGTCGTGGACCTGCAGCAGAAGTGTCGCACGGTGAGTGTCCCCTGCCCGTGCCAGGGGTTGCTGGGAGGGCACGGGCCGCAGCCCCCTGACCTGCCTGCTCCCGCCCGCAGTACGGCTCAGAGGTGGAGGAGCTCCAGCAGCACCTGGCTGTGGCGAAGGAGGTGCAGCAGCAGCTCCGGATGGAGGTGAGCCCGCGAGGGGCCACGGGTGCCCTGGCCCGTGGGGTGTGGGTCTGGCCCTGCTGCCGCCTTGTCTGAGCTGTGCCCGTGCCCGCAGCTGCGGGACCTGCAGGAGAAGTACGCGGAGTGCGGCGGGATGCTGCAGGAGGCCCAGGAGGAGGTCAAGAGCCTGCGCAGCCGCAGCCTGCCCAACAGCACAGTCAGCCGCTACGGCGCGTCCAGCCTCCTGCCCGTGGTGAGCTGGGGGTGGGCGGTGGTGGGGACTGGGATTCTGCTCTCCCCTCTGCTGATGCTGGGTGCTCTGTGTCCTCAGGACTCGCTGGCGGCTGAGATCAAGGGGACGATGAGGAAGAGGACGGACAGCTCTTCCTCGGACTACAAGTGAGTGCTGGCATCGGTGGCTCATGCTGGACTGTGAGACGGGTGTTGAGGGGGGTCTGGCTCGAGGGGCCACCCCCTTGACTGCCTCCTGCCCCCAGGAGCTACCTGCGTGTCTTCGAGACGGTGAAGGCGGTGAACCAGGCGGCCAAAGCCAGGTCTTGCTCTGAGTCTCCGCAGGGCACGCCGGGCTCCAAGCGGCTGTCAGCGGCTCCTTCCGAGGGCACCAGCACCCCCCGCACCAGCTGCTCCGGCTCCGAGGGTGCCCAGTGAGTGCCACAGTGGGGGCTGGGGGGAGGGACAGAGCCGCTGCCCCCATGCAGGAGCTGGGGTGGGGGCGAGTTGTCGATCCCATCGGAGCATGGATCAATTCCATGAGCCTGGGGCAGGGAGGGGCTGGCGCAGCCGGAGTCTGATGTCGGCTGGGGTCTGACGCAGCATGGGGGAGCGCCCTGTGCGACCGTGGTGCCAGCACCCTAACTCTGTGACGTCAGCAGGGGCGAGGGGGCCGGAGAGGAGCCTCGGGCAGCCCCGGGCCGGCAGGACCTGGAGGCAGCGGTGCAGCGGCTGTCGGCGCGGCAGCAGAGCCACGACTCCGAGGAACGCTCCTTCTTTGAGGCCGAGCGGGAGCGCAAACTCTGGAGGCTGAGGGATGGAGAGAGCTCCAGCGGCTTCCTCACCCCCAGTGAGAGCATCGTCTCCACCGGCACCAACCACTCATCAGGCTCGGAGCTCACCACTGGCTCTGGCTTCTCCCTTGGCTCCCTCACCTACCTGCCTGATAAGCTGCAGATTGTGAAGCCCCTGGAAGGTGAGGGGTGGAGGGGGCTTCCCAGTGCGTGGTGCTGGGAGAGTCCTGTGACATCAGCTGAGGCCCCCTGGCTGTGTGTGTGTCATCCCCCCCACTCCAGGCTCTGTGACACTCCACCACTGGCAGCAGCTGGCACGGCCCAACCTGGGTGGGATCCTTGTGCCCCGTCCTGGGGTGCTCACCAAAGACTTCAGGCAGCTGGACATTGACTTGGAGGAGGTCTACAGCCTCAATGATCTGGAGGAGGATGATGTGGACACCAGCTCCTTCCAGCTGCTCCCTACCTCAACACCTGCCAAAGCCAAGGAGCGCCCTGGGGGTGAGCGTGGGGCAAGGGGGCGGAGGGGACATGGCCCCCAGGACACCCCTGTCCTCCTGCCCAGCCTGCCCCTTGCACCCCCACCTGCTCTCCCTTCTTTCAGCAGCCTGTCCCCCCTGCTTGTCCCTCCCTCGGGGGATGGCCCCGTCTGCAGCACAAGGGCTGCTCTAGGGGTGAGCCCTCGCCAGCCCCCCTGGGCCTGTGGAGGGGACAGGACAGGGAGAGACATCAGCTCCTGTTCCCGCTTGTGCCTCCTCCTCTGAGCCAGTGCTGGATCCCAAGCTGCTGGAGATACGCCCCTTGTGCGCAGCTTTCTGCGGGCTGGGGCAGGTCCCAGCCCAGCTTTGCCTCTCCTGCCTGCCCACGGCCCTGCTCTCTGCCTCTTGTACCCCCCACCCCCATTAACCTGCTGTCTCCTGTCCCTTCCAGTGTTCCTCTCTGTTAACAACCTTCCCCAGACCCTGTCTACCTTCACCACCTGTCACATCCTTCACCCCCCCACTGAGAGCATGGGGGTGACACCCAGGTAAGGCGCGTGGCCCCCCCACCGCCTGCACTACCTGCACCCCCCTGCCCTCCCCACCCTCTCCTTCTCACCTGGTACCTGGCTCTCAGCAGCTCAAGGAAGCAGTGGGGTGGGAGCTGCTGGCAGCCCCTGCCGCTCAGAGATGCCTGGCATATGAAACATCCCCAGATCATGGTACCCGAGGGGGTACTGGAACCAGTCCCCAGCTTGGCCTCTTCCCTGCAGCACCGTGATGGGAAGGGGAGCCTTCCAGGGGTGGACCAGGCTGGGCTTGCCCTGCACACAGCAGCATGTTCCTACCCCAGAACTTTTCTCCTCCCTGCACTTTCCCTGGGCTGCCCCTTAAGTAATGAACACTGCTGCGTGGGCCTAATGAGCCCCTCTGAGGCCTCTTGGGGGGTGGTGTGAGCTGGAGTTCACTGGGCACTGTTAAACAAAACTGCACGTCTGGGAAATGCTGGTGGAGCAGCGACCACGTCCCATCCCCTCCTGGCTGCCTGCAGCAGTTGCTCCAGCGCCAAGCTTTGGGCTCTGGGGTGCTGGGGTGAGGCTGGAAGGAGAGAGGTGTTCCACAGCCCGAGGAGTTGTGTAGGGAGGTGGAAAGGGGGCCCTGCTCTGCTCTGCCTGAGGTCCCCCTGGCCCCTGCACCACCCTTCCCCAGACGAGGTCCCCCTCTGACCACCCCCCCCACTCTCTCTTCCCCTCCAGTCTGTATAACACCCTCCTGCCTTCTTGTGGGCCCCTTGAGGGGCTGAGCCTCAGCCGCCTCTCACCGGAACCATCTACCCCTCTGCTGGTGCTCGGCCCCGGACACCCCGGCACCCCCATGAGACTCGTCAGGCTCTTGCTGGTGCGGGGCATCTCTGCCTCAGTGCCAGGGACTGGCTCCTCGTGGGCCCCCCTGCTCCCCTCCCTGGACCCCCGACATGGTGACACCTTCCCTTTCCCTGCACCTGGGGGACAGGATCGACCCTTGCCCAGGAGCAGCATCTTCAGCTTGAACCTGGTGGAGAAGCTGCAGCGCCTGGGGCTGGACAAGGTGGTGGCCAGAGGGGAGATCTCCTCCAGCCCGGGCCGGTGCAGGGGAGCTCAGGGTGCGCCAACATGACAGCACTGCCCAGCCTGGAGCTCAGGACAGCACCCATCTTCTTTGTCACCCCTCTCTGGGGAAAGGGAGAGGGGACAGACCTTCAGCCTCAGCTCCTGGTGCTGTTGAAGGACCTGGCAGCAGGCCCAGCGCTGCTCCTGTGGGCTTTGCTTCAGCTCCAAGGACGTGACCCTGGGGAACTGGCCCTCACAGGGGGGGATCCAGCTCTGGACAGTAGGGTACTGGGCACTGGCTGACCCCACTCCCCCTGTGTTGGGGTGCAGACCCTTCCTGGCAGGCGGTTGCTGGCAATAAAAACTGTTTCTGCTTCTGCTGAGCCTGTCCAAGTTGCAGCTCAGCCTCTCGTGACTGTCTGGGCTGCTGCAGCAAAGGGAAAGGCTCAGCTGGGGCTTGGGTGGTCCCAGAAGGGACCTACATGTGCCAGGGTGAGACCCCCTCTCTCTGGAATGACTTTTTTAAAGACAATGTTGGTTTTTAAACTCTTTCCTATCCCTCCCCCAAATAGCAGTAGCAGTGGCACCCCTGGCTTGGGGGATGCCTGGGGTGGGTGTTTCTGGGGGTGTAGCTGTTGCTCCTACCACTGTGTTCCTCTCCAGGCTCTGCCCTGTCCCCTGTCAAATAAATGTGAAGTCACAGAGCGGCTCCTGTGTGCTGTGTGTGCTGCCAAGGGCTGGGTCGGGCACAGTTGGGTCTCTGCTTGGTGCCTCCCGCTGAGGCTGGGGGTGAATCTGTCCCTGCCTGGTGTGTGTTGTCCCCCCTCAGCTCTTCCCAGCCAAGACGTGAGCGATAGCAGCCGTAGTGCCAAAGCTTTATTGCAGGGAGAGATGTAGGCTGAGAGTTGAGGTGCTCAGCGTGGGCAGCCCAGCCCCTATGCGGCATCGACTGAGTGCTCGGTGCTGCGGCGGCCGAAGTCCATCCAGTCGGGGTAGTAGTGGTCGTGCAGGGCCTCGGTCCCCTCGTCCCCGTAGCCCTTGTGGTCACCCAGCTCTGCAGGGGCAAGGGCAGCAGGTTAGAGCTGTCCTGGACTGGGGGCTGGCACGGGAGGAGCTGGGCTGTGCCATATGGAGCCCCTCACCCCCCCCCCCCGAGGGATGCCCACCCTGTGCCTCCAGTACCTGTGAAGAACTGGGAGATGAGGTGCTTCTGCTCCTGGGACAGGGACTCGGGCCATGCCCGCTGGACCAGGCTGGCAGGGAGCTGGTGGTGGTTCCCCACAGCGCCCGGTGCCTCCGCCGCGGGCCGGCACAGGCAGGTGGTCACCACCGTGGCGAGGACGAGGCCGATGCACATCTTCACCTGCATGGCTGCGCGGGGCAGGGGAGGAGAGCAGAGGGGCTGTGGGCACTAAACCCGGGGCATGTGCTCAGCCAACAGTGAGGGGTGGCCCATGCGGGAGCAGAGCCCTGGTCCAGGGGCACGGCAAATCCCCAAGTCACCTCTGCCCTTCCCTGTTGGTCTCCAAGTCCCCTCTGTCCCTCTTGTCTGAGCCACAAGCCCCACCCTGTCCCTCTCGTCTGATCTGCAAGCCCCCCCATCCCTCCTGTCTGGTCCCCAAGTCCCCTAGAATCACAGCCTCAAGGTGGAAAGGACCCCCAGGAACCAACTGACTCCAGCTCCAGGACCACCTAAAACTAAACCGTATGACTAAAGGGATGCTCCTTGAATGGGGGGAGCTGGGTGCTCATCCCCAGGGTGTGGCCAGTCCCCAAGTCCCCCCCAGCTGGTCCCCAAGGCCCCTTGGGCTGGTCCCTGCAGCTCTGTGGGACTCACCTGCTGGCTGCGGGGCTGGGCGGGTGGCTCGATGGGTGGTGGGTGGCTCGGCGGGTGGCGGGTGGCTCGATGGGTGGTGGGTGGCTCGGTGGGTGGCAGGTGGCTCGATGGGTGGCTCAGTCCTGGGCAGTCCTGGCTCAGCTTTTAAAGGCACTGCTGTGGGTGCCCCTCCCCGGGGCGGCTCCAGGCGCTCGTGTGCGCACAGCCGGACAGACACAGCCAGGGACATACAGCTGGGGACTGTATGAGGCCATTGGCCATGGCTGTACATATACATATCTAAACGTATGGTGGTATTAGCTCCCCATACTGCTCACCGTTGTGTTGTCTACGTACACACACAGCACAGTGTAGATGCACAGACAGCTATGTAAGTGTACAGACACCCCATGTACAGGTGCAGTGGTAGCTATAGGGGGGTGTATATACATGCAGATACACACTACTGCATAGCATACACACAAATGTATACATACACATCTATGCAGAGCTTGACAGATATATAGACATATTTTATATACGTATATCTCCACATGGATCTGGCCATGTACATAGCCACACATGCACCTATACAGATATAGGTACTTGTACACACAGATATGTTCATCTTTAGCTATAGATGACCATATGTAACTATAAATCTAATCTATGTACAGGGGCCCTTGGCCTTGGCTGCATGTATAGGTGTAGAAAAGTATAGCTCCTCAGCTAGCTGTGCACACAGCTATCTATCTATCTATCTATCTATCTATCTATCTATCTATCTATCTATCTATACATAGCTATACATCCACATACCTATAGCTGCCTAGCTATGCATACCTGTAGGTATTTATGCAATGTAGATATCTATACACAGGCACACATAAGAAATTAAAAGCTACAGCCCTAACTGCAGCTGTATCTATAGGGCTAGACATAGGTGTCAATCTATATAGAGCTCTGTGTGTGTGTGTGTCCAGTCCGTGTGTCTGTCACGGGGCCTGTCCTGCACAGACAGATGACTGTACATAGCTATACATACACATGTAGAGTGCACACACATCACGTGTATATGGCAGCAGGTTTATTTGCAAGGTATCTGTAGGAAGCAATTGGCCACAGCACTGTGTGTGCATTTATACCTATATGATGTGTGTGTTATAGCTGTCTAAATACATATGTAATTAAATATATACGTAACTTACCCATAAACTATATACGTACAGCTAGATATAACTGGAGTTATAGCTATAGATACAAAGCTATAGCTATAATGGATGCCTGTACATACAGATGGGCACATATATATATATGTGTATGTCTGTAGGTGGAGCCTATATGGGCCATGTGTGCATCTATAAATGCATAGCTATATGACTGTGTACGCCCACTCCCTCACCCCCACACCCCATTAAATCCATACATCTCTAGCTAACTGTATAGTTCATTACATATATGCATGCATGTAGGTGTTGGTGAATGTGCACATGTGGCACATACACATAGGCTGCTATATTCAGGTTTATATAGACTATAGATTTAGCTGTAGATAGAGCTATAGACGCTCTGTGTGTGTGTACATGTGCTCACCTATCTGTTCCTATATGGATGGTAACACTTCAGGGCACATGCATCGTGTGAGGTAAAAAACCACACAAGTATCACTAGCTAGAAATCCATAGGTCCATGCAGCTATAGGTCTATGCAGGTATATAAAAGCCAGCCCTACATGTGCATAGAGAGCTTGGGGGGGGGGGTGTCCACACACATATGGACCTTTCTAGCTATATGGACTGGGTGAAGCTATGGGGCAGCTGCAGGTGTGTCATTTAGAACCAGCTCCCCTGTCTACCTATAGAGGCATAGACACATACAGGGAGCACTTGCCCTGGCAGTATAATGTACACCAGTATACATAGCCACATTTATATTTTATCTTATATAGGTGTCATTATAATAGATGATGTCTGCAGGTAGAGTATATGCCCTCTCTCTTATAGTATGGACTATACAGTATAGCTAAAAGCCATACTGTATATCATTGTCATAGACACTATAGACACTCATGCACCTAAGCGTGGACATATATTCATATGGATCCAGAGGGATAGATACAGCCCCACATAGGTACATGCCTATGGATGGGGACTGTATGGAGTAATTATATACGTGTGTCTGTCTATATATGTATGGGGGGTGTATATATACACATATATGTATATATGCAGCTCTCTGTGTACGTGTGGAGCCTATAAGGTGCAATATGCCCCTGTGTGTGTACACACACCTATAGCTGTGTCACTGTGTGTTATGGGTATATAGCTGTATGTATATCTATGTGTATACATATAGCTTTGTGTATATACAAACAGCCCCCCCCACCCCCCACCAGGGCCATATAGCCTCCAGCCACATAAACATTCATATTCGCACGCGTGGCTGTATCTACACATATACATCTGCATATATGTGTATTGCAATAAATACATAAGCTATACACTACCTCTCCAGGATATATAGGTGGCTACATATACAGCTGTGTGTACACACATGTAGCTTTCTCCATCCTTCCATCTATAGGTACACATACATGTAGCTATAGGTATGAAGAGGTGTTGGGGGGGGGGCACGTGTTGATACTGGTTGACAATCTATAGGGTCATTGGCTCCAGCAGGATGAAGAGAATGTATGTATGGCTGTAACACATGTATGGATGTAGGGCATGTACGATGTAACACATGCATGTAATGCATACATGCATGTAACATCCATGTATGGATTCAATGCATGCCTGTGGGTAATGTATGGATGGGTGTAATGAACATATGGGTGTAATGCATGGATGGGTGTAATGTATGGATGGGTGTAATGTATGGATGGGTGTAATGCATTTATGGAACACATGAATGTAATGCAGGCATGTAAGATGTGTATGTAATGCATGTACAGATATATGGAGAGATGGTTTTGACCCCTGTTACAACCACACAGGTGCCAAGCTCTGTGTCCAGTGTCACAGTGTCCCCAGGGTATCTCCCATTCCGCCAGCTCCTCTTGCCTGTTATTTAGCTTCCTCGCGTTGTATTTGCAGAGAACACTTGTCCCCCGCAGGTGACACCGTGTGTGACGCGCCACCGGCCGGGCACACACCCTATGCCCCCCGCATGCACATGGGATGGTGTCGATGCTCCTCAAACAACCCCAAAACTAATGGGCTTTGAATGGGCAGGAGGTGGCAGCGCCCTGGCCCTGTGGCCATCGATCGCTCGCTCTGCCGGGCGTTCAGCACGAGGAACAAACAAATTGTTTTGCAATTTCTGCTTTTTAATGGCTCAATCTGGGCCAAATGAGCCGCCTGGGTGATGGAGACGCAGCGGCCACTTCCTCTGGTGCCACGGGCTCAGCAGCCCCCTGACGCAGGTTGGCAGCCCAGTCCCTTCTCCCAGTCCTGGCTGAGGTCACCAGTGTCCCCCATGCACCAGGCTGGGCTCGTGGTCACCAGTGTCCCCCGTGCACCAGGCTGGGCTCGTGGTCACTAGTGTCCCCTGTGCACCAGGCTGAGCTCGTGGTCACCAGTGTCCCCCACGCACTCATCAGTGCTTTGTGTAATTGCAACAATTTGGTTTCCCAAGCGCAGTGTCTGCCAGGAAAGCTGGTGGCAGAGACGTGAGCCGAGGGCTCTGCTGGGGCACGTGGGAAAGGGCTGGAACTCAGGGACCATGGCAGGGCAGTGAACAAAAACCACCCTGTTCTTGGAAAGCTGCTGGAAGCAGCGGCTGCTGCAGCTCCCTCTGGATCCGAGGCTGAGAGTGAGACCCACGCAAACTCAGCAGGGGCTGCAGGAACAGGACCCTCCTCCACTTCCCGGCAGATTTGAGTACATTCTGTGCTCTCCGGCTCTGCAGAGGGCACTCCCCAGCTGCGTGACCAGAGCCAAGTTACAAGGGCACATTTGACTGGAGGTGACTTCATCCTTTGCTTGTTGGGGTGTCACTGAGGAAAGAGCCCCTGTGCCCATGGCCAGCCTGGCAGAGCCAAACCCAGGGTGGCAGGGGCCCCCCTGCAGTCGTTGGTCTATGCGGAAGCAAAACTGCTGACAAAGCAGCCAGGACAAGCACAAGACCCAGGGCAAGAGCTCGTGAACCCCACCCCAGGAAGGGGATGACTCAACACCACCCACTTGCAGGGCCCTCAGCTCCCCTGTGGTCAGGGAGCAGCACCCACTGGGGTTCACAGGGGAAGATGTACCCCAGGGTCCCCAGCGCTGCTCCTCCTGGGCTCCTGCCAGGACAGGAGCAGAAGCACCAAGCAGGTGTTGTTGGTTACAAGGCCCCTCTACAACTGCATCCAGACAGAAAATGCTTTTGAAAACCCATTTTTATTTAAATAAGACTTTAAATACATTACATGAAACATTAAAAATTAACCCAAAGCTGTTACTTGACAGGGCAGCGGTTGCTGGTAACACATCAGCTCTGTGGCTCTATCGACAGTGACACTCCTTACGCTAGTCCCACATCCATCCCTTGTCAGAAGTTTAAGCCCCAGTTGCAGCTCCGTGCAGCGCACAGGCCCCCTGTCCCGGTGCCCCGGGGCTTGTGGGGGCCAGTGGCCACCAGGCCTCAACTGCCACCATCCAGCTTCAAAGTCACTCTTCGGTCACTCCTCTTGTTCAAAGCCGAACTTCCCCCAATGCCACCGCTGCCAGGAGCCGGTGCTGCCCGAGGGGAAGGCACCATCTCCCCACGCCACATCCCAGCTCACGCTGGCACCTTGCTCTGCCTGGGACCGCAGAGGCACCGCTGGAGTTACCGTCCACCGGAATGGAAGAGCAGCTGGAGCCAAGAGCGATGCGGGCAGTCGCTGGACGGGCAGGCCGAGTCCCGTGGCTTAGCTTGGAACAGCTGGTTACTTTTGGCTTCAGGCTGGACGGTGCCCGACGCCCGATTTACCTCTGTTAAATGAGGGACAGCAAGACGGGGTAGCATGGGCTCGTGTCAGTTTATTACATCACGGAATTACACTAGTCCAGACTGAACAGTGGACCCAAGATTGTTACATTACACAAACCGGCTGGTTTTAAACTTAAGACAAGGGACAGGTGGGAGTTTCATGGTAAGGAAATCTTCTTGCATAAAGCTTCAGTGACCCACAGGCGCTTAAAACCCATGGACTTTCAGCTGGTCGTCTTTAGCCAGTCCGATCTGCAAGAAAGAAAACGCACTTTGCAGGGGACTGAAGGGGAGCGGTCCCCGCGCGCCGCAGATGCCAGGGAGCTGTCAGATTCCTGCTCCCTCCTGAAGAACGGAACAGAGGTTAGACCGCGGCGGCAGCACCGTGCTGGGTGGTATCTGCCACAACCAACAACCTGGAGAACAGAAAGTTTCCTCCATTGGGCCGCTCCGCCAGCGCTAAGGGAATGAGAACCTGGTTCGTTACTGCGACGCATGTTCCGGCGGACGTTCGGCGCGCGGCAGATGGAACTTCTCCTACCTCTACGAGGAACTGGCAGATGTTCTTGCGCTGGTCACCCTGCAACTGAATCACTTCTCCATACTCCGGGTGTTCGATTACGGTACCATTGCAGGCAAATTTCTACAAGGATGACAAAAGCCTCCTTAGCACCTCCAAGAGCCGTGCTGGCTGGAGCCCGACCCCTCCCCACCCCGCAGCACCCACCTTTTTGAAGGCCTTCACCAGTTTCTTTTTATCGTAATCATCCGCGATGCCCTGGACTGTGGTGAGGGTCTTCCTGCCGTTCCGCTGCTGGATCCTTATATGGATGTAGTCCTCAGTGCCGGCAGGGAGCAGGTCATCACCCTTACTTGCATCAGCAAAGGGGTCTGCGGAGAGCGCCCGTCAGACCCCAGCCCACCC
>JANHGN010007879.1:0-31741 GCA_024605025.1 Megaceryle maxima | reverse complement strand
TTTTTTTTTTTTAATTTTTATTTTTATTTATTACTAGAATTTTTCATTCTTGGAAAAACTGAGCTTGAAGCGAATCTTTTCCTGCTAGAAGTAGTTTTCCAGGAGACTATTTTCTTCCCACACAAGACTTGGGTCTGCCATGGTCCACCTGAACCCCTAGCACTTCTGGAACAGCTGGCTGCAGCCTGTCATCTTCCCTCTAGTACACTAACAATGTCTGGAGAGGGCTCTGGCAGGGTGTCTGTGTGAGCCCAACCTTGGAGAGGGCTCATCAAATAGCTTTCAAGTGTGTAAGAGCACTCAATTGTAGTCTGCAGTTACTAAGCTTCCCAGGAGTCAACAAGTAGAGAGAAATGTTTCAGTCAAGAAAACCGGACCTTCTTCCAGAGCTCTTCAGGGCCACGTGCCATCCTCCCCAACTACACACTAATACCCACACTGTCTAACTGAAACTGTACCTTCCATCTCACTGAAGCACTAAACTTCATCCAGAGAACAAACCACTCTTGAACAGCGTCTGCCATAACCAAAGGCTGAACTCTGCTCTCAAGCAGGTTGATGTGACCAACAACATCCTATACCACATCTCAGTCCAAGAATTACTAATGTCATGAGATGAAGTCCAGATTTCTGACATAGAACTACAGCCTCTTGTTAGGATTAAAGCTCCAATCCACCTACTTGTTACTATCTGCCTACATACTACTTTATCCACACCAGACTCAGACCCCAGCACACAGAGCTGTGCTAGATGTGCAACTCAGGGGGGTATTAGTGAGTCAGCAGGGGCCACAGGGTATAAGATGCTGTGAAATGGTGCATCCACCAGATGAGCAAGTAGCTGATGATGAAAAATACAATTATTGTCCCTGAAGTAATTGTGGATGGTGCCATCATCTATAAAAGTATATAATAGCTTCTGGATTCCTATTAAACTTTGCTCCGTTGGAATGAGTTTCACAGGTTATACATAATGTAAAAAGGAAAAAAAAATAAATCCTTTCAGCAGGCTTATTACTCACTTATCTTCCACTCTGCCAAGAGACCCCATTTTGTGAATAATAAAGTGACGGTGAGCATAACAGTCTCATTCATTTCCTCTGACGTACAGCATAGGAAGCAGAAAAAATGCTGAACGAAGTCACCTTCGGATATTTTTAAACCATTTAATGATGGCATAGAAAACTCAAATACCTGCCCCTGTGATAGTAATTTAAGGAAATTTTTCATTAATTCCACCCTTTTTTCCCCCTTCAGTAGTAAAAGGAAAGCTAATTTGTAACTGCTTCAGGTTCTGGGCAAGTGCAGATTTTCTGCCAGTTTCACAGGCTCAAGGAAAGGGCACATACACAGGTCATGGTGTTTCAGAGGTCCTAGTGAAAAGAAGTCCCTGCTGTCCTCCAGAGCTGTGCTCTGGCTCCTGCTTCCCACCACTAAAGACATTTCCCAGAGCAGACAATACCACCGAGTAGGTTTGTTGTCTTCTAGGCTACCCTATGAAAGGCAGAAAGGTAACAAACAAGCGTGTTCTCCAGGAAACACCACTGTCCTGCAAGAAAGAAACAAAACTAAAACCAACACAAACCACAAAACAGCAACAAACAAACAACCTGACACTGAAGTCTGGTTTCAGAACTGATTCTGTAAAACAGAAAAGTAGTATTAAATTTCAGTGTATGTACAGTTCTGGTGTTTAGAACACTTTCCTTCTCATACTGTCCTTCACTGCTGGCCAACACTTCAAATACTTAAACAAATACTTTTTAATAACTGTCTGCATTCCAAAAATGCTCCAAGCTCTTTATTTTACTGGGGGGAGAAGGGAAAGATTAAGTTATTTAAAGGTTTTCTAGAGTGGTCAGAAGGAAAATAATAAAAACTACAAAGTATTAATTCAACCTTCCTTTTCGTGATTTTTTGTTGATAAAAAACAAAACAAAACAAAACAAACCCCCAAAAAACCAAAAAAACCACCACCAAAACAGTATGCACTTCTACTTTTGTTTGCTTCTCTTCCAACAGGGTGAAGCTGTATTTTCTCCAGATGATCATGACTTTGAAATGACAGCACAAAACCAAACCCACCTAGAATAAAAGTGTGAAATATATCTTCACACCATCTTGTGGCTTCTTCCCCTTGTTTCCTCCTGAAACCTGTTATCCCCCATACCCAGTCCCCAAACTCTGCCCTAATAAACTTTGATGCGTCTCCCCGCAAGGTCTTCACCAACAAGGTCAGCCACAAAATAACTGAGACAGCTATTCAGATTTCACTGGCACCATGCCACAGGGCAAGGCTGCAACAAACTCAGCCCAGCACACCTAACCCACCAGTCCTGCTCAGTGCTCCTTTCACCCCCAAAGACTTATTTTGTTTCACAGAGGCTTGGAGCTGTGTTATTTTCCCATCCTTAGTTTTACATTGCATTGTACGCCCGTTCCCTGCAGAAATTGCAATGACACTTGATCCAGTTTGCCCAGAATGTTAAGTGTGTGCACTTCCACTTAAAGATGATCTCTGCACCATTCTTTTAAAACATGTATGAGATCAGATAAGCAAAACCCACTATTACATTAAACTTCCAGTGTGTTGATGCTAGTCCACATAGCATCATACCTAAGCAGGTCTTAAAAAAACAAACAAACAAACAAACAAAACAAACAAACCCCAAACCAAAGCAACCATCCAAACATAAAAAAACCAAGCCAAACAAACCAATCCCTCAGCAGTTCAAAAAGGCACACTTGCTTATATTCTTTGTGCATCTGTGAGATGCACAAAAAAGGAAAATCTGAAAAACTTGAGCACAAATCAAATAATTTCCCTTCCTTTGACTCAAATTCTAAGAAAAATAGCTATCAAATCACTGTATCTTATAAATGTCCTCTCTATTGGATTACTGTTTTCAGGAAAGTTTTGTGTCCTTCTCCTCGGACTAGATTACGTTAGGAAAAACAGCTGATGTGCAAGTACCTGCTACCAAGCGGCAACCAGTTCACAACCATGTCCCCCAGGAACCAAAGCAGTAAGACTAGTCATTTAACGCATTTAAGCATATATTGAAAAAAAAAAAAAAAAAAAAAAAAAAAGGGTTAAAGATATCTTGTCTTGCATGATCAAAAATTTAAGGAGTAGCTGACAGGCCAAGGAGCACCATCTTTTCTGGTCAACTCTTGTCAACTGCCAGGAATACACTGTGCATGAGAAAAAGTCCAAATATTTATTTTATGATAGATTTAAAAAGGATGGATAACCTGGTGTTCTAGATTTATTTCTTCTTTTAGCAAAGCGCATTCTCAAATCGTACTTTCTTAAAGCATAAAGTTTAAGCACAAGTGCTTAAGTGTTTTGCTTAGAAGTCATCTGCTTGGCAGACTGTTTATAGATCCTAGGAACAGGGTGATGAACCTAATCCCAAAAAAATCTCTGACCCATGAATAAGTCTTATTCATGTGAAAATATGACAAAATAATAATTCGTCACTCAGTGGTATAGAGAAGACTCCAGATTAATTAATTTTATGCATCAGGCAAGAACCCTGATCACTGGCTAGGACAGAAAAGTTGTAGGACAGACAGACATACAACTTCCTTCTGGTAGGTCCAAGCTCCAGGCACAGCTCAGCCTGGCCACCCCCTGGGAGGCTGCCAGCCCCAAGGCACCACCGAACTTTCAGTTCCTGGGAAATGTTACAGAACTGAGTACTTGCCAATAGATTTGGACACTGGTCTGCAGAAGCAGAGCCTCTGCTGCTTCTCTGCTGTAAGGATGTCTGAGGCTGAAGGGAGATGGTATGGATAACAATCACAGTGGTGTGGTTTTGAACGCTAATTTATAGCTCCTTTTTCATCCAGTGGAGTCACAATGTGACACAATTCCTCTGGAGAGAATAAAAAAATGATAAAAAAAAAAAAAATCCTGGAAAGAATTTAAAAAATGTTGATCATTCTGGTGAGCACCTGTAAATAATCAGACCATACATCCCTGAATGCTTAAAATATTATATTTATCACTTTTGTTTATCCCCATGAATGAAACGGCAAAAGTCCAAAAAGAAGGCTGTTCAGCCAAAGAATAAACTGACCTAGAAGATGGTCTAACCACCAAAGCTTTGGGGTCAGGAAGGTGCTCAGGGGGACATGGTTCTCCCCAGATTGAGCCTCACAGCTGCATCACACACTGACAGCCATCTTCTGCCCAAGGGAACCACACATGTGGGGATACTAACACAAATCTCTTACTGACTCCAAATCTAGGTGCAGGTTTCTATATATTCAGACCTTTGAAGCATATACCTCTGAGCACCTCAAAGCAGCCTTCACACCAGCAATTCCCGCAGCAGTGGCAATTATTTGACAGAAGAAGTGAAGTTGTCACTGTAGAAAGTCTCCTGAGCAGCGCTTACGGTATCTCAGCACTGGACTACAGAATTGTTATTTTAAATGGTAAGATTTGAAACACAAACTTTTAAGTTTGAACTGACCATAAATCTAAGCCTGTAAAGACTTTCAACATGGTTGTGCCAACAGACCAAGTATTTCTCAGACAAGTTTAATAGACTGTAGATGTATTTCAGAATAAAACCAATTTTTTCATTTTCTGCTTCGCTTACTAGAGGATAACATGTGGTCTCCAATGTGTGTATCAGTATTACATGGGGGCAAACAATGAAATCAGAGTAGACCTAAAAGCAGTGTAACTACAAGCCCCATGTCACATACCTAGATACAGTAAACCTCCAGGTTTGTTTTGAAATGGTGGTATCTATTCCACACAATACTGCATGATTAAAACCACTGCAATTTCAGTTCTCTGTATCTTTACCTCGAAACTCACTTGTTCCAGTCCATCACATGAGAAAGACACAAATGGCCAACCCTAATCCGATCTAAATATTAAGCCCCAAGGAGCTAAGTTCCTTGTATCACTATCCTTCCGTAACATCTTATTGCCATGTAGCACATGAAGGTATTAAACATTGAGTGCATTATTTAACCCATAAGCAAGTCGCCTGTCACACGCAGATTCACAAATCCTGGGCCTATGACTTTGCCTGTCCTCCTTTATGGGATAAATACCAGATAGGATTAGACCTATCCCCAGGAGTCCCATATACAGCAGGGGAAGCACTCCAGTTGTGTTGCGAGGGTAAAGATTCACAAAGGTGGCTGCATTGTTAGCCATCTGTCAGAAAATGAGAAAGATATTGCCAAGGCCTGGTTTTCACTTGTATAAAAAAAGCACTTGACTTGTATGGGAACCTCTGGACTTTCTTAGAGGTGCTGGAGTGACTAAGACCTTATGCAAGATCTCCAGGGATTACATTATTAATGATGCTTATGATTTTGCATGAACTGCGTCACTACAGATTAGAAATGTCAGATCAGAATAGAAGAACCAAAACTAAGCATATACGCATGTTCTGGTTTTCTCAGGCTGCACACCAGCTTCTTATATTGCTCAAACGTTGGGAATAGAAAAATCCTGCCTAGGAATAATGCAGTTTTACTGCAATCTTGTTAACCTTCTCTTCAATCTAGATGGCATTTGAAGTTTGTGATTTGGTTATTGACCTATGGGATCTACAAGCACTGCCAAATCAACAGCTCTTCAGAGATTTTCCACATCAACTTCAGAATGTCCGTTTCACAATATTTTTCCCCATTTCAGCCCCAGGAAAGATATCAGCCTTCACTCCCAGCAGTTGATAATGCTAAAGTAAGTGGGTAAAAGTGAATCAAGCCTACATTTCACAAAGGTAATTTTCCCACGCTCTTCACACTCTGTGTACTGACATGTCTTAAAATGTAAAAGGTGCATTTATACCTTTCAGAAAGTTTTTTGATTATGCCACCTCTGTATATGACAGCTGTCAAGAATCTAACATCAAACTTTTGAGACTGGGACAAGGCAGTTATGTGTAAGTTAGAGAGACTTATAATACCAAGGTTATTTTAGTATAAGCTCATTCACTGGCCCATGCTTTGTCATGAGATGGTCTTTCCATTTGATCCACAGAAGTACAAGGATAAACTCAGTTCCTTTAATAGAAACTCCCAAACAGTATGTCTGTCTTGATAATGTCTCAACCCCTATGTTCTTTTCAGGTGTGACAGTTCATATTTCTTTAATCTATTCATCTGTTATCTTTATTGTGCACTCTTGTCCTATTCACATTTATAAGACTACAAACATCAGATTTTTTTACCAGATTACCCTCATCAAAACCTCTCATACCCATAAGTTTTCTACAAAACTGAAAGAAATACAACCCAAAGTTACATACTGACATATTTAATTTAAAATCAAGTACAAGACAGAAGGATGGACTCTCCTGCACCACCTGGGGCACAACCTTGTACACTGTGCAGAATGGGGATGGAACAGGGACAGCCGTTTGTAACCAACTCTTAGCTGCAACTGGACACTAAGTGCTCCTGGTCATCTATGGATCCATGGATCTGCCAGTTTGTGCAAAGCCTGCGATATGCAGAAGCAAATTTGCCACAGCAGACACATCATGAGAAAAGTGAGCATCAAAAGCTTAAGCACTTAATTGCACATACATAGCTGAGCATTTGTCCCCAGTTAGACACTTCTAACTTCTTTCAGGAAAGAGGCATTTTTAATTTATTTCTCAATTACTGTTTTGACATAACTTGCAACTACCAGTGCCAGATTTTGGAATTTACTCATCTGCCCCTAAGATATTGGTGGTCTGTGCATACCTGAACTGGTTGAATTACAGCTGTGTCCCGCATTACAAGTCACAAGTGTGAGGATTTGTCTTATCTAAAGTACAAAAGAAGAATCCCAGGAACAAATCCGATCCCCCTGTCAACAACACAATTAAAGGAAGATTATCTCTTCCACAAAGACTCACTGTCCTTCAGCAGTTTTGTAGAAAAACCCAGCAGAGAACAGACCTACTGTTGATAGCTGAATGAGCTATTGCCAGAGGTACTGCTGTGCTTCCTAACCAGCCATGAAGAATGAAGCACTCGTGTTTACAAGTCATGTGCAGAGTCAAGAAAAGACAAATATAAACTCAAAAATGCTTATTTCCTTGTCTTATCAGAAATACCTGAAGTACAGGAAACAAACTGTCTTCTCCTTACCATTCTCAACTGCATTTCATCAGCATTTCACAAGAGGAGAGGGGAAAAAAGTCTCACCCACATGGAACTTTTATCTACACATAAAAAGGTAAAATTAAAAAATGTTTTCCTGAGATTTCAATCCAATCCACCAAATTAAAGTCAGATAAGCACCACCAGAAATTTCTTACACTTATCTGATTGAGGTCTCCAAACCACTTCCATCCATCACTAACTTCATCATCAATTTGATTCAAATAAAGAAGCTACTAATTTTAATCTGTGTTTTTTTAGGGGTTTATCAAGGTTACTTCTTGATTGCAAACCAAGTATATCTCATAGCTGGTAAACATTTCAGAGTGCTGATTTACCAGCTCAGTGGTACCTGAAAATGTGGCACAATGGCTTCTCTCTCAAACTTTCAGAGTGCAACTATTATTAACTCACTACTACCGAGCTTCTTTGTGAGTAAGAAAGAGATCAAGCTATTAGTTCAGGTGTCTATACTTAACTCCACTCCTGCCATACAGAAAATTCTTTTGGGCAAATAAATTATCTTCTGCCAAATACATCCCTTTTAACTTCTATCCATAGATACGCCTGAAAAAGTTTGTTTCAGTTACTTTCTAGAGGTCATGAAACCCTGTTTCATCTGAACTACTAAGTCCCTTTCTAGGGATAGCATTCACTGCTCCTCCCAGGTCCTTCTTTTGCTTATTCCATATAACAAGGTTTAGTATTACAGAAAAGGAAGAAAAAGAGAAGGTGCCCCACACTCTTCCCAATTGACTCTCCACTACCAAACTCTCATAAGGTCTCACCTTACCAGACAAATGTATACCTGTGAAGAAAACAAGAAGTTAACCTTGGAGGGTAGTCTAGATATATATTCCCACATTCAATGCAGACACTTGCGATAAACAGGCTTTCTTAAGGAAAGATATTGCATCATTTTCCAATTGCAGTGCAATCTATCATTTGAAACATTTGTTTTGTTTCACCAGATGCTTATCTGTCTCAAGTGACAAGAACATGCTGCTTATTGCTTTCTCCAGTTCCCTATCCAGAATATATGCCAGCAGTAGAAGGAGATACTGTAAAACTCTATTTTCCCATCCATATATAAGCCTTACCACATACTTTCCCCATTTCCCTGATACATTTAAGAATGTATTTCTGCAAAGGCACTGCTAACTGCTTGACAGAAATAAATGAAGGCTACTATTTGGGCATACCTATCATAATTATTTATACATACTAATGCATTCTGCAAAATATTCCTACAGGACTGCCAGTGAAAACACTAATGAAATGCCCAGAGCAGGCATCATTATCGTTCACGTCTCACAGTGATACTATGTGAATATGCAGGACAGCAGACACTGCCCTACCCAACCTTTCTCTTGCCTCCTCTTTGCTTCCCCATAGCCTTTACAGAAGGATTTCTGTGCTTTTGCATCAGCTGATAAAGACAGCTTTTAATCAGCTGCATCAGTACACACAGGCACATAACAGTACGTTTTGAGTCTTTGTCTTTGGCAATGCATCCTAAAATTTAGCAATATCCAAGGCTTTGATTCATAAACATTAAGATCACAAATGACCACACAGATCTTTTCAGCTTTTACTCCAGTACCTCATCTAATCTCCATATAAAACACTCAAAAAATGTCATACCCACTTCCCTTAGTAAGGGACGATGGCCAAGTACGCAGCCTGTTTAAAATATTTTTGCTGCCTACCCTAGTATGTTCTGCCCTTAGGTTTGGGACTGTGAGTACCCCAGTAACCCAGAAACTTCATAATTTGAGGAGAAACACACAGTAAACATATAGAACAATAAGTATGTAGAGATGTTGAGGTTTCTCCCCCCTCCCTTCAAATTTAATACTTCAGACTGAAGTGAGTTATTCTGTAAACAGAGCAAAAAGACACTTTTTATGTATAAATGATGTTCACTTTTTCAGCATGTATTTTACTAGTAGGAAGAATTTCCTAGTAGAACAACACCACATGATTTTCCCAAGGAAAAGCAGCGCGTGCTCTATTTTTGAGTCGTACAAAAAATATCAGAGCAGAGAAATGGTTCAAAGAGAAGAAAATTTCTGTGGCAGATGACTGAGCAGTCAGTGTAGTAAGTTAAATCCACTGGTCATCTTAAGGATGAGCAACTATGGGTGCATGGCTGGTCCTTGCCCACAGTGTTTACGTGACCCCTCCAACTAACATCCTGAACTACTGTAGTACAGCCAATATTCACTACAATCATAAACAACTGTGAAAAAATAGACAGAAAAAACCTTGACAAGTTGTAGCCCACAACTGCAGATGGTGGGAATGATGGAGCCTCTGCAATACAAGTAGTGCCCCAAATCAGTTCTCCACACAGAGAAAGTTTCCAACGATAAGGGACACACGTAAGACACGCTCTTTTAAAAATGTAACTCTCATCAAGCAGCTCATTGTTCATAAAGGGAATAGTGTTTACACAGGAAAGAGTCCAGTTTCAACAAATCTGAGTTCCAACAGATGTTTCCTTCTATCTAAGCAAAACAGTTTGTGACCGGTTTCTGCCCAATCAGAAAGCCTCAAAATTAATTTTACAGGGGGAAAAAGCTGTCCTCAACAGAAAGACCTTGGAAAACAAATTCAGAAAAAACCCTTACATTTCAAAATTGCAGCTGCTACTGAAGTGAATTAACTTGAAAATTCAACCTTCTTTAAAGAGAATGCTTTGTGATCTGGGCTTGAAGGGATATATGATAATCATAATTTTGTGCTGGAAAGAGAAAGTAAAGCAGGTTGTTACTCACACGGCTCCGTGTTGCAATTGCTCTCCTCAAGTCAATTTAATGTCTCTTCCCCAGGCCTCCCCCAACATGCCTCCTGAACTCCCAGTTGCTTTGGGCTTCCTCAAATCTCTTGAGACCTCTCTTCTTCTGCACACAGCAGTTAAATAATAGAAATGGCTGAGCAGACTATAAAAGGTATATATCTTAATTTTATTTTTAATTACAGCTACCAGTACACACTAATCATACAGCAAGCACTTTGTAGAAGTGCAGGAGATAAAGAATTTCAGGCTTTGCCAAAGTCCTGATGTTGAAACTGTGCTGTCACACACCTGACTGAATCACAAGAAAGTTTCAGGATGTACCTGATGGTATTATACCACTACAGAGCAAAGCTGGATGTGGTGACATTCTATTGCACAACTGAATACTGCAAAGGCAGCATCTACGAGGGAGTCGGTGCATTTTCTGTACCCAACAATACCTTACTCCAAAAGATGAACTGAGATGGACCACACACAGAGATTCTTATCCTTTTTTTTTATAGCTTTTATAAAACACAGCTTCAGAAGCCAAATAAATTAGCTTAACAGCTAGATAACAAGTGCTGATGAAAAGCTAAAACACTCTTAATCACGAGTATTACAAGTATAGTCGGTGTACGCAACCTTCTGTGACCATCTTTGCCTGCAAAAGGCCCTTCTTCACTAGATCTCCCTCCGGTTATTTCTTGTGCTGGCTATTTTGTGAGCATTATACAAAGTTCTGACTTCCACAATGTTTTATGCAGTGTGCTCAGCACTGAGGTTCTTTAACCTAGTCGAGGCTTCTGCATGTCCTGAGATGAATATAAGAAGATAGGGCTGTAATCTGGAGCAATGAAACGCACCATTATTACAACCAACATGAAAAACAGCAGTGTGAAGGAGACTCCACTGGGACACATTTCAAATCTGTCTATCAAACAGTAACAGCAGAAGACAGATGTGGTTCTATCCTTCCCCCAGTAATCCTATTTGTCCTTTAACAGATCTAAAGCATAATCTCAAACTGTCAGCAATTTTGTAAAGAAATACCAGCTCAGATCCAATTGGATTTGTCAGTCACAGCTAGACAGTTCTGCAAGCTCCAACAGCTGAACAGCTAGAGAAAAAGCCTTCCACATCGAGATGTATAAGAATATGAAAGTTAATTTCAAGAGAAAAAATTTCCTCTGGAAGTAAGTAGTAAAAAGATATAATTTGTTCCACAGTTCAAAACCTGTCCCTCAGCAATATAATGACATGGTGTGGCATAGTTAAGGCTGCGTGAGCTGCTCCTTATAGACAGTTATCTGCAGTTAATTGTCCAAACATGGTCCCTTCAGGCTGCTCTGAATTCACCATGATTGCTAGAGGTTTGCCTATGCAAACTTGCTTTTGTTTCAAACTTTTTAACCATCAATAATAGGGGGGGGGAAACCCCTAGAGAATTCTGACAGGAACACCTAACTAGCATTTGAAAAGAAAACAAGTATATATTACCTTGCATACAAAAAAACCAAACCAAACCAAACCAAAACAAAACAAAACCAACAACAACAACAAAAAAAACCACACACACAAAAACACAACCAACCAACCAACCAACCAAACAAAAAACCAAAACACCCCCCCAGGGGAAAAAAAAAACAACACAACCGCCCCCCTCACCCCCCCCAAAATCACAAAACCAAACCAAACAAAAACACCACAAAAAACCACACAAACACAGAAACAAACTAGGGGAATATGTATTTTAGACAAAGAGCAGAAATACTGCCTATTCTTCTGGATTTCTTTACTCTTTTCTCACCAACATATATATGTGCACATGAAACTTGTTCTGTCCTTACTGTATGTATCATTAGCTTCTTGTTCTGTGGGCTGGAATAGTGCATTTTAAAGACAGTCTAGGATGTAATGGCCAAAGCCCCACACAAACCTCATCCTCTGAATGGCAAGACAGAATACGTTACAGTGACGTAGATGTTAGAGGTTAAGGAAATGTAATAGGCCAAATCTTAAAAGTCCGATACCTTCAAATTGTGGTTTACTTAATGAAAATTGAGATTATTCCTCATGTGTCCAGATCCAGAAGAAAAGTCATTATACAGACTGTATGTTGAAAATTGAAGTGACATTCATTTCACTGGCTTTAAAAATAAGTCACACAGGTTTTTAACATTTATATTTAGCAGAATATCAACTTGAGCACTCAGCAACATTATTTTCTGTATCTGATATCCAGCACACCTGTGACCGAGGAATAGAAGTAAATTTTGCATTGAATTCTGAACCATGTTTTGTACTGGGGTAAAAGTGATTTGAGATAATGTGATCAGTCTATCCCCATCAACATCAATATGCAGAAGTTATAAACTCTCCTACCTGTTGGCTTATCCACACCAAGGAATCCAGCCTGTCCCAGGGTTTTAAATACTTTATGTGCTGGGAACTGTCCTTCTTCTTCCCACTTGTCCACAAAGGGATTAATCTCCTTGTCAATGATCTAGATTTAAAATATAAATTTTAAAAGTTATTAACACAGACATTCCTACAGAAACACCTTTCACTACTTTTGTCTAAAAACTTTAATTTAAAAAGAAACATACAGGGAAATTTTTTAATTTTCTTACTTCCTGTTGGATGCCCTTATTTGCCACCAGCCCACAACTACTACTACAGATGCAATGAAGGAAATATAAATAATTATTTTAGCAATTACAACTCTACAACATGAAGTCATCACAGCTGGTTTAAGTCTCTCCAAGACCTATGAAAGTGGCGTTTCCCCCTCAGCATTTGTTACCTTTCTGGGCACAATTTCTGGAAAGTGACAGGAAGGGAAACCTGGATTGTCCTCAGAGGGGTCTTGCCAAAGAAGGTTGATGATGGTTCATGAAGACCATACACAGTACGCAAGACAGGCAAGTAGCAGACACCTCATTTCCCCTCCTTTTGCCTGAAATACTCTCAAGGACGTCAGCACTCTGTTCAGGGCCCTCATGCCCAGTCTGCATTTAGAATTCCCTAGAATCTGACAAAACACACACTGCAAAAACATAGTCATCTTCCAGACGTATATAGCCTTTCCAAGTCTAGCCCCTGGACAACTCTCAAGTAGGCTATTGCTGCACACTTTCCCAAAGTCAATGTTCTAAGCCACCTGGCTACTGCCCTTGCTCTATACAGGCTTCTGTCTTTCCTTCCAGGTGTTGTGAGCAAAACACATTTGCAGCACAGCCACCGCATTCAGTAACTGAGGTTTCAGAGCACAAAGGTTGAACATCTCGCCCCACCAAGTTCCAGATTTCCATGGCCATAGCAAGGGAGCAAAATAGGAAGCCTGCAATTTTGCAACCAGCCTCTAAGCCTGGGAGTAGCCCCTGAACAGAGCCGGCTCTGCGCCAAACAGCCCCATGCCACGGGGTGCTCTGGGTGTCTGTGCTTCCATCACCTCATTCTTGCTGCCGGCCAACCCAGTACAAGGCAGACAGAGTTTCAATAGCTCTCAAAAGGAGTCATTTGCACATTGCCCACCTCTGCCTACCTCCACAAGCCAAACCAGGGGTTGGCACAGGCTGCTTCTGCTGTGCCACTAAATGCACCACACACCCAGGTCAGAAGGCACAAGAGGGTCCAAATGTGAAACAAAAAGCCACCATCCTTCTTCCAAACCAAATCTTACTAAAACAAACACCAATTCCCAATAGAAAGATAATGCCTTTAATCTGTGACCACAGTGTTACTGCCACACTGTTTCACAAAAAGATAATTTATTATTTTAGGAACTTACTTAGTTTTCCCTCCCCACTAAATAAACAAGTTCTGGGGTGCTGTTTCTTGAACTGGAAATAGACTCCTCTCCCTCCCAGACTGCTGTGCTCGTGAGACCCTGTGGAGCCTTCTTCTGAACTATCTATTTATTGCACATTCTTCGGAGAATTTCAGCCCATATATGGCTGCTTTCTGCTTCCCACTCAGCCACAGAAATAAGGATACTTCACTGCTGGTAACAGGAAAACATTTTTTTCCCCACTTCTTTCACCAAATTCTACAAAATGTATATACTGAATGTACAATTCATTCAGTAATTACCATCTCCCTCCCTCTCTTAACTGAATAATGTAGGCCTCATTATCAATAGTAACAAAATACTCACCAGGACAGCATCTAGAAGAGCCCACATTTAAATTCTACATTGCCATATCCTAGATGCTCAGATTCTAGGTCTCTGACTCTCAATGTTAAGTTACTGGTGGTGAAACACCTTTTTGTATGGCTGAAAGAAGTTATGAAGTACATAAAGTTATCCCAGTGTTTTGATGGATCTTGGCAAAAGCATGAAATAAATGTACTAAGAGTTTTGTGCTTGTTATGGCTGGTACTGGGCCAAGTGTTTCACAGCCTATATACAAAGCTACCTTTGAAGTAAACAGAGTCAGAAGAACGACCTAGGTATGAGAGAAGTTATTTTACATGATTTCTACAGATTATAACCTGCTTCCTCCTATGCCTTTGAGTAAAACTCAAATCATAGAATCATAAAGGTTGGAAATGAACTTCAAGATCATCAAGTTGAACTGTCTACTAAATATTAGCAGGACCACTAAACCACATCCTGAAGTACAACATCTAGACATTTTTTTAACACCTTCAGTGATGGTGACTCCACCAGCTCCCTGTGCAGCCTGCTCCAATGCCTCACCACTCTCTCACTAAAAAAATTTTTCCTATTATCCAACCTAAACCTCCCCTGGTGCAACTTAAGCCCATTTCCTCTCGTCCTATCACTAGTTACCTGGGAGAAGAGACCAACTCCCACCTCACTACAACCTCCCTTGAGGTAGTTGTAGAGAGTGATAAGGTCTCCTCTCAGCCTTCTCTTCTCCAGACTAAACAATCCCAGGTCCCTCAGTAATAAATAATCAAGCTGTGGCCTCACCAGTGCTCGGTACAGGGGCACAGGCACTTTAAATGGTTTGACAGGGTTGAATTTCAGTTATTACCAGGTGAAGTTTGCCATGCCAAGTAAAACAAGATCTCCCTTGCATGACAACAACAACAAAAAAACCCAAACCAAAAAAATACACAACAAAGGCAGCCTCACTGCACAAACCACAAATGGTGTCGCCTCTAAGTTCAAGATGAATTAATATCACAGTCCAGATACCGATATCCACAGTCTTTAGTTCACCATCATCCACTTTAAAGTGTATTTTTTCAAAAAAAAATCAGGTCTTGTCAAAAAAAGGTCCTGTCAAAAGCTTTTACACTTACACAAACTGTTTGCAAAAAAATCACACATTATTTATAATCATAAGGGTATTTGGGGGAACACCTCCCCTTGTACTACCCCATACAAACACACATCACATTGCTGGAGAACCGCAGTGCTGGTCAATTGCCTGAAGCCTCAGTATTGATTATTGGATATTATCATCCCTTTGTATAAAAGCAAATTTATTTCTATTTTTTGGAATGCACACAGCTTTTAGAAGCAAATACTAAGAGCTGCAGGCACAAACTATGCAGGCACCTTAACCTAAATCATAAGATATACCTGCAGTGTTTGGCAAATATACAGAAGAGAGATTTTGTCACTACATGAGCAGCTGGCCTGCTTATTTTTATATCCTTTAATACATGAAATGTGGAAATCACAGTTGATAGCATTTAGACTTGCATCACCGGGATACTGAGTATAACAAAACTCCTCTCAGTAGAAATATTTTAACAGTGCATACTACAGATGCTATCTGACAGGTATTACCAGCCACAAAGCAAATCTTTTCATTTTATCTAGCTGGTCAAGTGTCAATGGCATTTGGGATGTAAAGGCAATTCAGGAGCCACATATCTTTCCCACCTTCTAATAAAAGTACCAGTAAACCACAACGGAAACTCTTTATTTTCCTGACAGCAAGGGGACAGTAAGTCTTGTGTATGGGACTAGTGTTTTTCTCAGGCTGCTTCGTCTATATCATGAAGATTCAAACCTAAAGGACTCAGCTCTGGAAGCAGGCTTGGTGTAGCCTGCATCCCAGCAAGAGCTCAGGCTGCTCTCAATTGAGCCTCTGAAAGAATGGCTTCAGGGCTGACACCAGTCATGAATTATTTCAAAAAACACTGTGGCTATTTGCCCAGTCGGAAACTGATTAAGCCAACAAACTCAAATCGTGTTGAATGATGGTAAGAAAAATAAGTTTTTTCATTTAAAATAGTCTTGACAAAGTTTTGTGAAAACAGCACCTGTAGCTTCCTGCCCAAGCACAAGGAAATGCAGTGGCAGGGTTGGAGAGGGGACAGACAGAAAAAATTCAGAATATTTTTTTGTTTTGTTTTGTCATATATTATTTTAATTTCTCTCTGAAACAGAGCAACAAAAATATCTCCCCAAAACATTTCCAGGTAGTCGCATATTTTAATTATTTTCTACTGGAAGTTATTATACTATTTAAATGAGTAATAAACAAAACCACATAGTTAGGGATTTTCCTTCAAAATGATGCTAAGTATTTTATGCTGATATTGTACCACCTTACCTGGTACTAATTAATTGCCATTTAATTCTCACTGTATTCTAATATAAATACACTATTTCTGCAACAGCAGAAACTGTAAATTAATTAATTTGGGTACTGAGAACATGTACAGATGTCCTTTATGGCAATTAAAGATTTATTTCCATTATTCACTGGAAAATTTTCCTTCTATCAAGCAATTAAAAGCAGAAATTAAAGACCATACCACTTCTATACACATTATCTCTTATATATATCTCTTACAACACTGTACAGTGGTAGTATATTTCAGCACACAATTAGAATTATGATGAATCTTGATAAGACAAACTGCATTCTTATAAAATGACAGATTTTCTTACTTAAGCTTCCCCTGAGTTATACCTAAGATGAGATTAGACTTACTTACTGGAAAAGCAAGGGAAAATGTCTGAGAAAAAGGTATTTTTTATTAAGATTAAAAGGATTTAGGGGTGCCACATAACTGTACCATATTATGTTATGATGAGCATTTTTTTTCTTTAAATCAAGTTACAGCAATTTAACTTAGCTCTATTAATACAATAACCAAAGATGACAATTAATGGGACCTTTAATGTAAAAAAAACCAACAAACCACCAACATATAAATAAGCAATAAACCACTACTGACAGTCCTTCAGTGGTTATAGCTAGACATTAGCATAAGACTGACTTGAAAGGAAGGTGTTAAACAGCCCAGAGAGCCCTTTGCCTTCAACAGCAGCAATAATTATAGAAAATAACTATCAGCCTGCAAAACAACTTCTCTCCTTGTAGTTTTATTCACAAGCAGCAGCAGCAATGACTGCACTGCAAGACAATTCAGCATTGTAGGGACATCAGTGCTGATGATGAAGTAGCACTTTAGCAAGATGCAAGGCAGAGCTGAAGTGGTCAAACCCATGGGCCATCCAATCATTTCCCAATAATACTCTTTAGAAAGGTAGGGAAAGAGCACAGGGAAGAGAGACTGAGATGTGGAAACACATTCAGGACAGAACCTGCACAAATCCAGGTAGGTGAGAGGAGGTGGTCAGTTCCTCATAGCTGCTAATTACAAGAGAGGCTGTGGACATCCTGATGCTTCAGCCCTGGAAAGTTGCTAATGAGGATGTCTACAGGCAGGTAGTGGGTGAAGCAGGGTCCTGCTGTCCCTCCTACACTTGTGAGGTCCCTCCAGCACTGGCAGGCCGGCAGCTGCTGCTGTCCTTCCAGTCCCCATGACACATGCTAGGAGACCCTATAGAAACTAGGAGCTGTCTGAGTGCCTGGATCACCCAGCCTGGTGGTGGTGAGCCTGGACCTGGAGCCATCAGTGGCCCAGCAGAAGAGGCAATCATTCAGTCTTCAATGAGGCCATGTGCAGAAGCAGAGTCTTAGAAGACCACAACAGGTTAAAAAAAACTCCAGTGCGCAAAGACGATTTAACCATACAGCAGGCAGAAAACATTCCCTGCAGTGCTAACCTTACCTGATCATATGAAGTTATTTAATGTACTTTCTTCTGGCAACCAAAATCCAGTATTACCAGCTTGCCTGAGGTCTGAAGGGATGTAGAGAGCAAAGCTCAATCTACTGCTTCCCCTTTCAGGATGCATCACCCCCACAGGGTGAAGATCTCCGGTTTTGCAGCACTGTTCTCTGAGGGTTTGTTCATTTTGCAGCACTGTTCTCTGAGAGTTTGTTCGTTTTGTTGTTTGTTTGTTTTAATACTAATCAAAACAAGAGGAATAGTCCTTACTCCTCTTATAAAAACATACACTCTCTTACTGGTTAAGACTCACCTAGGAGATCTATGTAGAAAATAACTCATCACTATGCAAGGGGTCCTGTCAAAATAGCAAATGTCCTAGATGCTAACAAAACACTTCTCTGCATGAGAAAGGGAAGGGAAGTCTCCTTCTTGCCCATGACACAGAAGATTTGGTATCCAGATACAACCTCCACCTCTTATTCTGTATTCACACTGGACTACCAGCCAAAGATACAATGTGACATTTGGGCAAATGACTGCCTCCAAGAGTTGTCACTGAAGAATTTGGCCTGTTTGAGTATTGGATTTGAGACCAGGCCTCAATGATATGGAAACTTCTCTACTCTGAGCTGTCATCAGACTGTTGCTGTGACCAAGCCAAGAAGATGTTTTTCACAATGATACAGGGTTGAACTGAAAAAGTTCAGTTTAAGCATAAGACACCCATTTTATGATCCTGGGAAAAACACTTGGCAGGGGGAAAAAAAAAAAAAGTCCTAAAGCAGAATATCCACATAAATAAAATGAAGAACACAAACAAAGTAATTTTGACTTAAGCTTTTTAAAGTAGCATGACTCATTTTATAACTTGTTGGTTTGGGCTTTGTAAAATTATAATCTAGGTGGCAGTTCCTTGTAAAGCCTCAATATTTTAAAGCCATCATCAAGATACCAAATAATAATACAAGCACAGCACATAGAATATGGAGGAAACAGCAAGAAGAAACCACAGTATTTAAGTAGCCATCTAACTACAGCTAGTAGCAATGAATCTACAGAGCGTGGCCTGAACTTTCACATAAAGACTTGAAATAGAACAGCTTTGTTTTCTTTATGTATTTTTCTATTGTTACTGGAAACACTTTTTAAAAACATTTTGTTACTCAGACTTTTTCGATCTTGTTCCCCCCCCCGTGAAAATCTAAAATCAATAAGGAATCAAAACACATAGGCATGTCTTTTTAAAAAGCCTTTACTGCATTTGAAGGAAAAAATGCCCCCCAAATTGTATAATTGGTTAACTCTCCATCTCTTTTTATTACATTTTTTTACCACTATAATTGAGGGCTAACAGGTCTAATCTGTAACGTGATTGATTTAGCCCATATAAACAAGATCACTGACATACCCCAAGCATGTCCCATAGAGGGGAAACACAATGACTAAAATTCCTGGACTAAAAAGCAATTGCATAGAAGCCCTGGGTAATTAAATGGTATTAAACAGTGGGATGGGCCCCATGTAACAGCATTTTTTTTGAACACTAAACAAACACTTCTGAGCAAGAAATGAGCGGTTGAGGGATTACTTAAAAAGAGAAGGTAGGAAAGATATTCTCAAAACTTTACCCTTCATTCATAAACCTTGAAGAATGCGGCAGACACTCAAAGACCAGACAGGACGGCTGCCCATACACACCCCTTGAAAAGGTCCAGAAGACATGCTGTGCTGTCTTTGCTCTTCAGATCAATTTGGCCTCTCCAACATTTCATGCATTTCATGTGCAGAACCCAACCTCTCTATATAGTGCCTGCAGGACAAGCTGTGACTAGTCAATAATTTCTACTGCACCTTCCATTCAACCACACAACAACAGGCTTCTGATGGCACATTGCTTTGCCTTTCTCAACAACATGTGTCTTATGTCATGCGGGACCCTGTGTGCTCCTTGGACAAGAACAATGTGGCATGTTGTGTTATTTTGGAGGGGGAATCCACCTCCAACTAGCCATCGACTGACTGGCTTCAGACTCATCCACAGCAACCACAAATGCTGTTTATGATTATTTTTTTTTTAATTTGGTAACAAGGCACTCTCACCAGGTGCCCTGAGGCTGTCTACAGCACCAACCCTCTGAATGTGTGATTGTACAATTTTAATCTTATCACTAATCTTTACACACACAAATGACAGCGTACCTAGAAACTGGCACACACATAGGACTGTCCCAGTCAGCTTGGCCTTCAGCTGGAGGGCTCATACCAGAAGGGACCAGAATGAGCACAAGCCACACACTTTCACAACACAATAGACAATTTAGTGGTGGTGGTGGTTTTTGTGGCATAAAGGGAATGCAGAATGAGTGAGAACAAGTGAGTGCTAAAGGCATGGCCATTCCTAGGATCTGAGGGCAGATGCATTTAAACCAGGATAGTGGTGCAAAAGCAAAAATGCATGCCATGTCAACCTAGGTACTGATCTCAGACAAGCTTTTAGGATGGCTGGGAGACCTGACTACTTGTATCCAGTTGTGAAAGTGATGCAGAATTGAGCAAGTCAAACAACTTTTTTTTTTTTTTTTCCAAGCAAATGTGACCTAAAGAGAATTAAGCAAGTCATGGCAAACCTACTCAGTCATAAACTGCTTATTAAGACACAATTTTAGTTGTCAGAAGTGCCTAATCTAATCAGGTGTGACAATGATAAAGCAATATAATAGCTAGACTTGCACCACAGAAATATATCCCTTAGGCCCAGTTTTCCTACTATGCTCATTGAAAAGTCCAACTAGATGCAGCGGAAATTTGTTCTGACGTGAACATGAGGTGGGAAAACAATCCAATGTTTGGACACAACTGCAATTTCAGATATATACACTACTCTGACACTGAATAACAAGAACATTGCTTATAAAATTGCCTTTACTGCATTCTTGCTACACAATGAAGCATTTGTACATTGAGTGACATTTTTCTGATTACAGGAAAAAAGCTTTTTACAGAGCTTGCTTGATTGTGCTGCAGCTCATTTTCCCCTCCCACCCCCCCCAAACTGATTTTAAAACAATTCTTGGTAGGGCTCTAGTGAGCATATTGGATGGTTTCTCTCATTATAGTGTTATATCCCAACTTTGCCTTCCAATAACAACAAAGATCAGTTATGAAAATTTCTTGTCTGTTAAATTACCATCAAAAATTCCTGGCAGTTGTTATTGCTGTTTATCTATACCAGCAAAAGAACTAGCCCCTAAATGCTTATATGATGTTTCTGTCTGATATAAGATGATAAAAGCTTCTGCAAATATCCCAAAATCCGGGAATATATTTTGCTTCCCTTAAACAAAATCACTTTTAAGTGATTTATTTGTAATACCACCAACCTGCTACTTTGCTGTTCTGTTACTGGGCTTTAAGATTTGCTAGAAAGATAAATAAACCAGCTCCATCCAACATGCTCAAGTGGCAATGGGGGTCACTCTTCAGTATTTTGTGGAAGAGTCAAAAAGTCATATCCTTCTGACAGAGAATTTACAGTAATTTTACCGGAAAGTTAAAGTGAATATCAGTATTTAATTCAGATGCTGCAAGCTCTAATATGAAGCAGTTTTAATTCTTGTAATAAACAGAAAGTCATGACATAGAAGCCAAGAATGGCAAATAAGGCAGAGGTGTCCTTTGGTGGAGTCTCACTGTCACAGGGGAAATCCCCTTTATTCTACAGAGATGCAAGATAGTCTGAATACACCAAGTGACCACTGGATATAAAGTGAAATTTCATTTATATTACCTGCCTGTCCAGCAAAATATATGCCAATCCCTTCAAATCTATTTCCCAAAGCTTCTTACTACTAATGCCAGAGGAAAAAAAAAAATGGATACCATGTATATATCTTATGCATACACACAGAGTAGGTTAAATCTTTTTCATTCAAGCAAGTTATACTGTATTTTAATTACTGCAGCAGGCCATAGAATACCAGTGCATTGCAGGCATTGTTCAACAAGTTAAGGAAAAGATACGTTTTCAATTTCAGAGAGGAAGGGTGGTGACCTATAAAGCTGTAAAGGAAACCACTCAGAGTTATTTCAATACCCTCGCTAAAAAAAGCCACCTGGAATTTTAAGAGTCTCTTCCTCATCCTGCTCAAAACAATTGGAAAATTACAGATAATTTAAAATGCATTAATTTAATAAATTAAAAAAAAAATGGAAACAAAAAAAATAACAATTCTTGCTCATGGAATTGCACTGCTCATTTCTCTGTTTTCTCTGGTAGTTGCATACCGATTTAGTGAGCAGAAAGAGTAACCCAAATTACATAACAGGTACACTTAAAACACGTTACAGATCCTGAGTGGTCATTCTTTGGCAAAGACTTTTCTATTTGCCCTAAAGTCACGAGGGACAGGCTTAATTTAAGCCAAAGCAGACACTGACTACTAGAAGCTTTGGGGTGAACAACATAATGAATTTTATATAAACTGATTTTTTTTCCATATGATTAGATAAAAATCTAAAATAAACACCATATAAGCATTTCATAAAATACAGGAGAGAGATAAAATTTGGTTTATATTGCTTGCTGTAATTTCTTCTACAATATATTCATCACAGGGATTTATGTGATCACATAGATCACATTCCCTCTTAGGCCACGAAACCCACAAAGGCAGGGTATAGTTACCTGCACTTATATATGCATGGGGGCAATAAAAGGCAGGGTGTCTGTGTGTGTGTTAGAAGTATTCATATTTGTAAAGAAAAGGCAACATGTCTCGGAGAAGCAAACACCGGACCAGTCCATGCTAATACTGATCCCTCAGTAAATACAGAGCTGCAAACACCCGAGACAGAAACCCATGAGTGCCTCAACCTACCCTTGACAAAGCAGGACTTTAAAACCTTCCAGATTAGTGGATTACAAGGTCTGGCCTTGTCCTGCATTTCAGAAGGACACTAATTTTTCACTAATGCAGTCATAGTGCCCAGGCAGGTAACAGGCAGCAGCGTGCCAGGGAACAAGCTCAGCAGGCAGATGACTCTGCAGATACACAGAATGAAGGCTCACACCAGATGAGATCAGTACAAATTTGACACTATGGTATTAGCTACAAAATCCTGTGCTATTAATCCAGGTACAAGGAGAGGATTTGTTTCCAAATTCTACTGATTCTTTCTCTGGCAGCTTATTCCTGCTTTGTAGAAGGTCCAGGAAGTTAGACTAATGAATCTAATTTCTTAGGAAGCAGACTGGTCATGCATCTCTTCTCCTTATTTCTCAGGTTTCTTTTTCATAACTCAGATGAATCCACAACTCTAAAGCTCAATGATAATAGCCATTGATCTTAGTGATAGAAAACTTGATTAATTAAATACCCCCTGGGATATGTTGTTTTAACATTGTGTGAACATTAACTCCTAAAAAAAACCCCTGAAGTAAACATCACAACTTGGAAGTAGTTCCCCTAACTTTTGCCCATGGTGAACAAGGAAAGAAGTGAAATTTGGAAAAATATTAATTTATCCATGAATATGAGTCCTCAAGTAATTTTAAAAAGCATCTATCAAAGTTACAACCACAGCTCCAAAATCACATGAATGAGTTAGTATCTGGCAATTTTGTCTATAGTGTTTTTAGAAAGCTACAGAAGAGCACTGCAGCACCAGCTAGGACTTGTAAACTTAGCCAGAGGTAAAGAAGGTCTTTACCCTCCGTAATACCTACCTCTACATGCACATCATGCTTGTTTTTATGTGGCTGCTATGATAATGCTGTTTACTCCTTTAAGTACTGAACTTCAGCCCCTTTCTCTCCAGTTCATAGTTTAAAGGTGGACTTCACACACAAAGAGCTGGCCCCAACACCCACAATGTGCGCTACACCAGGGCTTTCTACCGCCAAACTATCTAATGCTCTGACAAGTGTGTTTAATTATATCACTTTCCCACAGGTGACACTGGTGGTAATACACAGAGTTCACCAACGCCACCGTTACTTGCCAACTGTCACTTGGCATTCAATTTACACCTTAGCTTAGCACAAGTGCCTCCTTTAATCTTGATTCAGTTTTACAGGAGCCTCTCGTTCTAGAAAGGGTGCCCTTCTAGAACGAGCGCAATGACAAATGGGCTCTGCTCTGTTTTTTGCTGTGGTCTGCGTCCACCGACAGCCCGTAACCTTGCGTTTCGCAGCAGCTGGGAGGGATCTCCGGCCAGGAGCTCCCCGGGCAGCCGCAGGGGTCCGGTCGTGGCACTGCAGGGAGGGAGCGTTTTGCTACTCCACGTAGGGCGTGCGGAGGACAGACACATGGAGTCGCTTCAGACACTGACGCGGGGGGAGTTTACTTATTTAAACACATCCCAAGCCGTTCCGGGCGGCTCGGTGGCCTTGCCCCGGCTGCTCTCCCCCCATGGACCGGGCGTCCCACCGCACTCCCGGGCCTGCCCGCCTCGAGGAAGCGCCGCCGCCATGCCCTGGGTACCTTCCGGAGGGCCGCCCGCAAGTCGTGGTACTGCGGCGCGTCCCCGCCGTCCCGTTGCTCCAAGCTGCCGCCGCGACCCAGGGCCGCGCCGCCGCGCAGCGCCGACGCCGAGCGCGCGCCGCTGTGCAGCGCCGAGGCCAAGAGCGCCCAGCGGCTGCCGCTGTGCAGCGCCATGGCCGCCGCCACCGCCGCCTGCCCCGTTCCGGCCACGGCCCCCGCCTGGCCCGGCGAGTTTTAACGGCTGGACCAGGTCGCCCCGGCGGGTCCTGCACCGCCCCGTCCCATCCCTCCCCCAGCTCCTCTCCCCGCAGCAAGCCACGGCAGGCTCTCGGGTTACAGGCAGTTTCCTTTAATGCCTACAAACAGCCATGAAGCGACCAATAAACGGGTGGCGAAAGCGGGCGCCGCGAAGCGAAAGAAGCCGTCCCGGCCGGGAAAGGCGGAACGGCCACGCCGGGAAGCGGAGGATAGCCGTCCCTGCCGAGCGACCGACGAGTGTCTCGGCTGCCTTCGGGTTGGTTTCTTTATTTTTGTAAGGAAAAAAAAAATAAAAAAATAGTCCGCTCCTGTGCTTGTTCAACAAGGACCGGCGGCGGCGGTGGGGACACGCTAGTGACTCCCTACAGGTACAAGAAGAGTGTCTGCTCCGGTGGCAGGCGCGGGGCTCGTTTTCTAAGCGATGACACAGCCTCCCTTCTCCTTGAAGGGGTTCTTGTCCTCAGGAACCCCCTTCACCAGCGGGTCCTCGCCCGACCGCTCCTCGATGTAGTTCTTGATCTCTTCGGAGCACTTGGACACCTCGAGTAAAAGAACACAGAAACGGCTGCGTTACAGCCAGAGTTCACAGTGCACATCACAACAGTAAACCAGGCAATTCACACACTTGTTTTTCTTATTTACCTTCCCGTCAAATATAAGGTCTGACCACAGAGCCAGCACTAAGCACGTGCACACTCAGCTTTCTTCCACTTTTTCACAGCTTTATACTCACAGGACATGTATCACTGGAAGCATATATGACACTCGGAACAGCAGGTGCTGTATAGTTAAACTTGCATTTTAAAGAATTAGCTAATACAGTTTTATTAAGCTGCTGATCACACTCTCCCTCTGCGTTAGCATGACTTACGGTTAATGGGTTCAAGACCAGTAACTTTCAATTCAATTTCAAAGTATTTATGACTTTAACGTGTTTTTCCCAAACAAAATATTCAGTAATGATTTTTCAGTGGTAAAACAAATTCTCACCTTGCGGTTCTATAATAGCAACCACGTGCCTTGAATGGGAGTAAAGACTTGACTAGGAAAGACAATTTACTTACAGGTTACCTGAGATTATTTCGAACAACAATTAATAAAACAGTCAGTTGTGTTACGGGAGAACAAAGTATGTGTGTCGCTTCGCATGACATTAGCAAACTATCATTGATGTATGTAAGCCTGCACAGAACCCGCCTATGAAGAAGAAAGGGGTTTAGTTTGTGGTCACTGAGACAGAAAAAGCACGTTCAGCATATGTAGTGTCTGCAGTGTCGTCAGAGCTTGAGGTTGCACATGCAAATCCCACCAGCTCCAGAGGATCCTTGTCCGCGTGTTTCTCTCGCTTCTCTTCCTTGTATCAGCAGAAACTGTCCTTAGGTGCTCGAATACCTTGACATGTCTGAGGACATGCTCCCGGCTCTGTCCCCACCTCCTCCCTCCTCACCCGCAGTCCCTGCGGAGGCACAGCAGTGCAGAGTCAGCAGCAGGAACCAGCTGTTGGACAGGCCACTACATGACTCATATTTCTATTTTCTTGAACTTCTTTATTAATTATATTTTACTCCATAGGTAAAATTGTGAAAAGAGAATCAATGAATTTACCTGCTGTATCACAGCTGAAGAGCATGGCCTGTGCAAAATTAAACTTTAAGCCATCAGAAAGAATGCAAGAGTTAATACCCAATTAAACATTGCATAAAGGTCTAACTACCTCTATCTGCCTTACAGCAAAGATTTTAAACCTACAAATGCCATTACACATGCCTTGCTCTTCTGGGTCCCACAAACCCTGTTCATTGAAATTGGTGCACCCTGTGCCATAGTAAAATTGTGCTCCAGAGTATATGAAGGGTTTGTTTTGCTTCAGTCAGCACTATCGGGATTTTTTTCACATATAATTAAAAAAAAAAAAAAAAAAAGTCTGCTTAGATGTTTTTATTCATTAAAAAAAAAAAAAAAATCGAAGGGGTATTTCCTCTTCATTCTGTAGGCATATGAAGGTGTCAAGAAAACTCTGACTAGACGTTTTTACTTTCGGTGACAGCTGCAGTGTGGCTTCTGCATATTCCTGTCCCTGTAACACCCATACAGATACTAGGGGTCTGTGCCAACTACCAACACCACAGATTTCATTCTCACAGTGAAACTTCTGTTACAATGAACCGGTAAAATTAAGGATGTTACCTATGCTTTACTACATGTGATTTGAAAGTATCCGTTTACCTAAAGTGATTTCATCTCGGTTTATTCTGAAAATTTGGGCAAGATTTAAAATTATTATTATGAAAATAAAAATATGTACATTCTACAGAGAATATTTCCGTTGCTTGGGAACTCTCTGAGGGATGATACAGTACTTGGATGTAAAGCCTTTAATACTGCTGGAACTTTAGACTATGCCATAACTAATACCTAACTGACGGCTAAAACATTAGCTGTCTTTCTTTCTGGGTTAAACACCTAGACCTTCAAAGTAATTAGTGTGACTAATGCCACTGATTCTCACATATAAATGTACTTTTAGTCCTAAGTAGAAATGTTTATTTAGAGGTCGTTGCAGTTTGCTTCTCCTGGCATGCAGAATAATAATAGCAAATTAATTTTCTCATGGAGAAAGATCATTTCTGCATGTCCATCATCCATAGATAAAGTGAAAACATACAAAAAAATTACTGGATACTACTTAGCTGGTGGAAAGGAACCATCAGTGCAAATGTACAACGTTTCTATCGGACAAGACAAGGTGGATCATGGCTCTGCAGCTCAGTCAGTCCTTCGGCTCCTGCCCCCTGTCCGGTCACTGCACAGCTGGTGAAGTCGGGGAGCGGTGCCGGGGAAGCTGACTGCGGCGCGGCTTCCGCCGCAGCGCGGCCGGGTGCGGTGCGGGTCCCGCCGGGACAGGGAGTGGTGCCGCAGCAGGGCTTCACGCCGGCACGGCACCCCTCACCTGGCACATCCCAGCGGGTTTTACAACGGAGGGGAACTGGGCTCGACGAGCTCCTCCCTCGGCAAGCAAGGGTGCCTCGTGCTGGCGCTGGGCACCAAGAACCCTCAAGGGAGGGGAAGCCAAGGGGTCCCAAACGCAACGCGAGCAGCCGCAGCCGGCGGGCCCGTGCAGGCCCCTCGAGTTTCCCTATTCCGGGGGCGGTGAGTCCCTACCCCTCTCGCTCCACAGCCACCCCCGTGAAGAACAGGCGCTCCTACACGGCTCTAGCAGTGGTATGATGTCGCCAGCAACATCCCCAGCCCCTGCGCCAAAGGGGGTGCCTGGACCCGTCGGTGCAAACTGAAGTCACCCTAGAACTGCCGGCGCTCTCCCGGGAGGGGTTCCCGAAGCGCCGCTGTCCCTGCCTTCACGGGGCCCGCCGCGGCAGGACGGGGCGCTCCCGCTCCGAGCCCCGCCGCCCGCCCGACGCGACCCGTCCGCCACATGGGACCCCGCACCCCCTCCCAGGGAGTTACGGGCTTCTACCTGCTCCAGCCCGGGCCAAGGCGTACACCCTGGCGGCCGGGCAGCCCCGGGCCCTTTCTCTCACCGGCTGCCTCTCCAGCTTCACTTCTTTCCGGAGCTGCTCCACTTCCATTTTCAGTTTGTCCTTCTCGCTTAGGTCCTCGATGTTGATGGCTGGCATCGTCTACACTGCCGAAGCGCAGAGGGAACGAGGGAGGAAGAGCAAAGGTTACCTCTGGGCAGCCAGGGCGCCGGGGCCGAAGCCCCCGGGCGGGCGCGGAGCGGCGGTGGGACGGCCGCCCCCGGCCCGCCCCCGAGCTCACTCACACGGTGCCGTCCGGGCTGCTGCGCTGCTCGGCGTCGGCCGCTTCCTCTCCGGCGCGCCTGGCACCCCTTGCCCGTGCCGCTGCGGCCTTTAAACCGCCACCCTAATCCCCCCTAAACGGATTAAAACCCGCTGCCCGACCCGTCCCCGCTGCCGGGGCGCCGGGGCGTTGACACGGGCCCTGCCTGCACAGGGTGGGTCCGGCCGCCTCGGCGCGGCCCCCGGGCAGGGCGCTCGGCCCCGCCGCCGCATTGCCCCGGCCCCTCGAGGGGCAGCCGGCGGCAGGACCAGGGAGCTGCAGCGACCCTCCTGTGCTGGTCGCAACTCTCCTCTCCCTCTTCACCACCGCTGTGGGGCAAACGCAGAGAGGTCGGCCGGGTATTTTGTCCCAGCAGTGAGGTCTTTCTCCCCTGCCACCTCCTCCTGCCCCTCCAGACTCTCGCAGTGATTCAGCACCACAAGCATCCGTGGGCCTGTGCTCCTCTGCCCAGCATCTAAGGCAGCAACAGGTGTTTTGCATGGGCACATTCCTTCGTACTTGTGCATTACAACGATGAATGGAATAAAAGGTAAAGAGAGGAAGGAGCCGCTCCAAGTCAAGTGTCCTGGTCGGCAGCCAGGCCGTCGATGGCAGACATAGCAACTTTTGTTGGCAAGTATGCTCTGCGAAGCAGAATTGCATCTCTGCATGAGAGGGCTGATGTGCTCACCCTGCACTGTCTCTGGAGTCGTGGAGTTATGACGGGTGTTGAGGATGGTGCACTCCCAGTAAGAAAGTGATGGGTTCAGAAAAAGTAAGGAGCTAGGAAATTATTTTCCTGTTGCATATATGTTTGAGATTCAGATCCCGAATAGGGTGCTGTGTTCTTTGGGACAGGGTCATCCCACCATGCATGTTTGTACAGCACCTAGAACCTCTGATCCTAGCAGTTGTTTGCCTACAAAACGTGGAAGCAGAATTCATGACCCTTTACACTGAACAAAACAGCAGGCAGGCCCTTAATAAAGTCCTGTATGAGCCTTTCTATTATCTGACACTTCAAAGTTTGCTATAAGCTTTTTCAATCTTTTTCACTCTTTCCAACTCTGGCTTTTCCTCTTGAAGACACTTTGTTCTCCTCTCCCCACTCAACAGATATAAGTGGCTTTCACCAGTATATAAGATTTCCATCTTTCTTCTTCAGTGGTGCTCCTATAGTGCTCCTAGGGTTTGTACTTGTTCTATTTTACCCAGTTCACTAAAATCAATTCCCTTTCCCTCAAGCTATTATCCACCCCTTCCCAGAAGTTCATATGCAATTTCTACATCCCCATAATCTATGCTGGCAGCTGCACCCCCGAACCCCACAAGCTGCTGGTCCTGGGCCAGTCAAAACGGGTGGAAGGAGCTGGCTGGTTAGGGTTGTGGGGTGGGAGTAGAGAGGCAGAGAGCATGTGATCTGGTGGTGGCAAGCATAGGGTGCGGGAGTGAGCTGAAGGTGGGGTCTGGCACACAGTTAGCATGGTTAGGGTAGGAAGGGCAGTTGCACCTTGGTATCAATAACCCTGCAATGGAAACCCTGCAGTGGGCTGTCTGCTGACATGACTAGCTCTACTGATGGCAGGTAGTAAAGGACTTTATCCTATTTGTTGTGTTAACTTTTGCTCTAGTTCATATATTTTTACAGATACTTACCTGTAAGTTCACCTAAGTGAACTTCTTTGCTGTTACAGCAAAGGACACCTGAATAAATACTGCACTTTGCTGCAGCATTGATGGATAGGTGGGTCTACCTCAGATGTTGAGTTGTATGTGTGCATGCACAGAGGAAATGAAAAATTTAGAAAATTATATTTTTATGACAGCATTCATTTTGCTTCTATTGTTTAAAGCTGTATTTCAATGACTTTCTTTGTAATTCAAACAAAAATGATGAAAACTGAAGGACATCAGTCTGGTCATATTAAAATCACTTGAAATTTCCTAATATTAGATGGCCTTTGTGGACTTTTTTTTTGGAAAATAGAGAATGTATGCTGTTTTGGGTTTGTTTGTCCTTTCCTAGTTTGTCCTTTTCCTGTTATTTGTTTGTTTCTTTCTGTTTTATTATAGTTGTTTTGATAAATAAACTGAACAAAACCCCTAAAAATGATGACACCTGTTATTGACAGGAGTAGCTGTAAGATTCTAAAATATGCCAGATGTGCACCATGGTGATGCCTGATCCTCAAACTGCTCCAGTTCGGTTTGAGTATTTTTGTCTTTTCTTCTTGTTGTTGTTATTGTCGCTAAAGCACCTACTTATCCTTTGGCAACGTGATTCTGGAAAAAGGAACGGTGTTGAAAAAGGATGGAAAGAGGTGCCATTCATATCCTCCCAGAAGCCATGTAGGTTGGGTAGGAATTAAATTTCTTCCTCTTTCTTGCCTTTATGGAAAATAAAATTATGTCAGAAAACTAGGTCGCAGTCCTCCATGATATAAGAAAAGCAGAGAAGCCATGGAAATAAAGTCAGTTCTGAAATAATCAGGGTGCTATGAAGTTTCTCCTTGCAGCCCGTATGGACTGTGGCTTCTTTCCTGCAGGCCACAGATTTCCATGGGCCGATATTGAAATTTATCAAGGGCAGAGCCTGCCTGGAGGACTGGGGCTCAACATCCTTGCTGTAAAAGGAGCAAAGAACAATAGGAGATCAGATTAGTTTATTGTTATCTATAGAGAGCACGCCTAATTTGCAGATACTCTTATCTCTCTTACTGTATTAAATCTGCAGTAGACACTAATTAATGTAATGGCTCTAATAGATTAGAGAGGGAAAGTATGCTGTTTGCTGCTCACCCCCTCATCTTCCAGATCACGCATTTGCCTGATGGGCCTAAAATTTTCAGAATAAACCAAGTTATGGTATTTCCTGAAATCCATCTCTCTGAACTAGCCAGAGGTTTCATCCATTAAGCACTTAGGTTGTCCTAAGAGTCCAAGCATGCTGACGAGGCCTCGGTTTTCTGAAGTTCACTAGCGCCATACACAATGGAATTAAACTAGTAATGGGGGTTTACAGGTGCTGTCTCTAAGTGACACTCGCTAAGCGGCCTGTGCTTGACTCGATCGGGACCTGCCGCAGGCTCCCGTGTTCGATTTTCAGCGTCCTGCTCCTCTGCCCGGAACCTCCACATAGGGAGCGGCCGCCCCAGGGGGGAAGGCGAGGGGGGAGAGGACTTTTGCGAAGTGACCCGTCCGGAGTTCGTCATGATTAACAGGGAATGCTCTTTAAGCATCATCCCGTAATGTGAGGTGGGGGATCATTGGGGGG
>JANHGN010007877.1:12558-95773 GCA_024605025.1 Megaceryle maxima | reverse complement strand
ATATCCTGTGCTATAGAGGGTTGCCCTCTATAGCACAGGATACTGAGCTTGAAAAAGGAAGGCAGATTTTGTAAAGGATTTGCACATCATGCAGTGACTCTGGATTGCAGATTTTAAGCACTACTAAATCATGTAATAACATTGTTGCTATTGCTATTACATACCAGGATATCCCACTAATCCACACAATCCACTAAGTTGCTGTAGTTTTAGTCTGTGTTTATTTTGGATGAAATTATGGCCTGGACAGTTAATTTTTCTTAGTTTACCCTTTAAAATCATATATAAATAAGATATCAAACAGAAATCAAAACATGACCCATTTTTTTGGTACACTCCCCATCATGTGAACCTGTCAGTGATGGAGCCCCACATCCAGTTTACAAGTCAAATGCAAAACTAAAAACCACAGGTCTTCTTGAGAAGTAGCTCCACTATCATTAAATTCAGAGAATTTAATGCTACAGGTGGCCTATTCAGCTTATATTTGAGACTGCCTAGCCATTATGGGATTGCTTCCACCAGTCCTTTCCTTACATCAAGCTAATTGCATATTAACTTGAGGCACTTAGCAAGTCTGAAAGGCTGGAGCAGGTCCTTTCTGAACACCAGTGAAGTTCGGAAATGCCTGTTCCTTTACCTGATTCCTAAAGTGAGGAGCAAACCCAGAGAAACCAAACAGCCTGGAACTAAAATGGTCACATGGGCTTTGGAAACAGAGAAGTGTCTCCAGTTAACTGACAGTCAGCTACCTGGAAATAAAAACATCTCATATATCTAAAGGTTTTCACCAGGATTTTCAAGATCTCAGGAGCAATTTAAAGTTCTTGAAAGGAATGCACTATAGAATGAAAAATATAGGTATTATTAAAGAATGTTTCCAAACTGAAAGCCAGCCAGTTTCATAAAAATGATCTACAAACCAATAACAGGTACTCTCCTGCTGGATGCTGTACGACCCGTATGTTTTGCATTTTTGAAATCACTTCTAAACCAATGTTTTTTTCTCCACTGTTGCTATTGGGAAGAACAGTAAAAGAACTATGCATAAATGAGGTTAAAATAATCTAATTAAAAAAATAAACACAGTGCTTTCATCTTCAATTCATATCCAGTCATTTTGGATCAAACTTTAAAGAAAAAAGATAAAAAATCAGAAAGATTTTGAAGGACGACTGTTTCCCTTTAAGATTAATGATAAACATACTTGTGTGTTCAAGGGAGAATAGATCCAGTGTTATGTAACAGGATAAAGAAACAAAATCCTTTTTCCTTAAATTAAAATAACCAGTATGTGTGTGGATTTTAGTCAATCATCGAAAATTCAGGAAACCCATTTTCTTTCACAATTGCATTCCACATGCTAAAATTGTCATGCTGTAACTTTTAAACAGAATCACAACAATTAAAGACAAAAAAGATTTGTTTGTTCTGTTCAACCATGCTTTGCCAATAGAGGATTGTTCCCTGAGGAAATTTCTGCAGCCCTTGCCCTGTGCAAAAATCCAAATTGGGGCTCATCTTTTATTTGTTTTAATGTGTCATTAGTAAATCCAATTTTTGCACTTCCTTTTTTTCTTTTCCTTTTAAATCCTCTTACCTTGTACTACATGTATATTAACTTATCTTTTTTAATTTTTTTTTTTTGCTTGAGCTAACTGTTACATAATAGTTCTTATAAATTCTTGCAATGCCTGCCTAAATTTTCAAAAAATGGGACAAGATCAATAGGCAATGGTTTTTTTTAATGTTAGCAATGTTCTTGGCTGGCTAAATCATATATAATTTGAAAAAAACCCCAAACAAACAAACAAACCAAAACCACAAAAGAAAATAATCTTCTACCATATAACCTGCATTTGCCACTTCTGTATTTTACAAAAGCATTCATACCAGAACTTCTCCATCAGAATCTGATACACAAAGTTCCTCTTTATCATGTGAATTCAATTTTCCAAAAGAAGACAAACAATACTATTAATAACCAAGTTACAAGCCCTGAAAGGGCTAAGTCTCTGAATGTATGTGCTGAAAAAAAAAAAAAAATTAAAAAAGTAATCTTGTTGGATCTAATTATGGAGTAATTATTTGACACAATGCAGAACAGTTCGAGATTTGCATAGAAAGGCACTGCTGACTTAAGGTGATACTCACTCTTGCATGAAAGAAGCATGTATGCGCTTTGCTGAGCTACTTGGAGCTTAGTCTGCAGATCAAAGTAAATCCTGCTTATGTTGGCATGTCCTTCCACATGTCCACACTTAACATTTTTAGTCCTTAAAGTTTCAAGTCTGGACAGTTTAAGTGACATTCCCTCAGTGGAGTAAGTCCTCTGTTAGCACTACTCCACTAGCACAAGTTGTGCTTGGAGACTATGCACATTTTGAACACGCCTCTCTCTCTGCTAATAACATAGCCAACATGCTGCAGTTACATACTCTGCTGCTGTGTGGCCTGTGGAGATTTCCTTGGCCTCACAAGCAAAACAGCTCCTGCAAAGACAAAATGGTCACACAGGTACTGCAAAGGTGATATGAAAGCTGACAAGCCATACTAATGTAGGCTAGGAAGTTGGGAAGAAGTTGTGGCAGACCCACTGAAAGCAACAAAAGATCAGCAGTGCCTGAGGCTGCCATGCAGAACCACTTCCATTTGCATTTGGAGCTGGTCACCAAACTGGGCAGACTTGGCCTGACCACAGCCCAGAGGACATCACAGTGGAAAATAGTCCAGAAATTTATGGTGATGAGCTCACTGATGCAGTTGAGCCCTCTTGACTTACGTGACTGATCCATACAAGCCATTAAACTCACTGAAGAGGAAGAAGAGTGATCACTCAAGTGAATTCATACATGCTCATATTTCTTTTTATTTGCTTATGGGTCCCTCTGTTCTCTTCCCTCTCCAAGCAATGGTGAAACGCTTATGAAGAGTGTATAAAAAATTATTTAAAAGTACGTAGTTTATTCTGACAAGTTACACTGGCAGGTGAAGTCAAACCTTAAATAAAAATCCTGTAAGAAACAAAACCATTCCTAACTTCATGTTTTTACTGGTTCAGAAAGAGAGTTTCTAACTAGGTAAATTAATGCACTGCAAGCAGAGAAAAGACATCAAATGCTTGAGCATCCAGAAAAAATAGAAAATTTCAAATAAACCCTGCAAGCTATCCAGTAACTGTTCATCCAGTTACATGATTTTAATTAACAAAACTGGAAAGCAAACACGTAATATAAACTTAAAAATACAGCACTTCGGTTTTCCGGACTACCAGTCCAAATGCAAAACAAATTGCTTGCATCTGGTGGCAGGCGGGGCAGAGCTGGCTTTGGGACCTTTGCTTTTAACCATCATAGCAATGTAGGAGCATCCACTGTACTTCCCACTTATGGTGGTTCAGACAGCTCCTGGCAGGTCCATGCCCGCCGTCCTCTGGCACAGGCTGGGCACAAACACTTCAAGCATTGCCTGCGTGCTCTGAGGAGGATGCCTCGGCTTTCAGCTCTGTGGCAGCACGTCGCTCCATAGGGCAGCAATGTCACTGAGGAGAGGCCGGCGGCTTGCAGGCTTGGGTGACCTTGAGCCTCCCTAAGCAGTTACCTTTTCTGGGCCTTTGGCATGCTCTCAAGTTATCTTTCAGCCAGAATCTCCACTGCCTAAAATAAATTCAGCAATATTCACTGCGGCATCCCTGCACTTCTCTTTTGGGATACCTGACTGTTATCTCCCAATCTGGGTAGATACAGGTTTTGGAAAGTTTACCCAAGTGCTTCCTGGGCAGTGAGCTCCTGACCTGGACCAAGGCCAGAGTGACACACTTGGTGGTGTTATGAGAAAAAGTAGAATTTTATGGAGTTTTCTTGCCTGTCCCTATATGCTAATGGTGTGCACGTCTGCCGCATTGTTTAGAGGTGTCTTTGACAATGGTATTTTTACAAGACATTTCCTCCCCACCTCCTGAAAGACTGACCCATTTAAGAAGAGGAGAAGCTGGAGCATGGGGGGGATTTCTTCTCTGACCTTTTTCAAGCCTTTGGCGTGTGTGGCCTCTGGCAAAAGGGGCTGGCAGTGAGGGACAGAGCTGTGAAGCAGCACACCCCTGGGAGCCACATGGCTCTGGAGCAAGAAAACACAAATGCTAAGGAGACATAAATGCCCCAAACACTATGCACTGGCAGCCTCACCCTGCCTGGTGAATGCACACACATACATGTTGCATTCATCGCTTTCATCTTGAAGGCTCAGCATATCTTCTTTGAGTTTGTATAAGTCCAGACAGAAATAAGAAGAGTTGACAGGACTGAGACACTACCCAGGATTCAGGAGTAGACACCACTTTTTGTGTTTGGCTCCTTACTGGTTTTAGAAGTATCTCACTTTTTGAAAATTGTGATTTATTTACTGTTCCTTAAAAAAAAAAAAAAAAAAAAGGATGTCTGATCTTTCCCTCACATGAATTAATAAAAAATGCTACCAGTTTATTTAAAATGCACACCTAAGCAAAGTAGCATGTAATCACGAAGCTGCATCAATGTAAAGCAATACACAACATGAGCTTGTAAGATCTCCCTCAAGCCACCCAGGACTCTCTGTTACATCAGGCTCAGGTCCGTGGGGCACACAGGAGCCCCTTTGCCCCACCTGGCCCTGCAGCTGTTATGTCCAAAAAAGCAAACTAGTAAAGATGGGGATGTTTGCCTCACAAAGATCCACCAACACAGGAGATCACACTGGGATCCTTCCAGTCTGACAACTATGAATCCAGCTGGGACTGCCCCATAATGGACATGTTTTCCCTGCCAAGTACTCACTACTGGTCCCATGAATCAAGAAAGTGAAGTGCTGGCTGGGTTCAGCGTATGGCCAGGTGGCTTTACCCTGTCAAGCAGGCAAGACCAGCCTGGCACTGCATCCTTGCAGACAACAGCTGCTGCTTGTCTCTCCCATACAGAGCAGTCCTGCTTTGTTGTCTCTACAGAGGAGGATGTGGAGAAGGAAGGGAGTGGAATAGGCTCAGTGTGAAGCACAAGAAATCCAGAGTTGTGCCTCTAAATCTGTCTGGCCAATTTGAGTCAGCTCTGATTTATATCAAAGCCTAATCTTATCACTTGCTGATTGTAAAATGGGTCAGAAACAGTTAATATTTTGTGCACATTGATCACTGGCTGCCTGTAGCACTAAGCATTTTTCTCTTACTGTGTCAGCCAAAGACCTGAAATTTTCTTAGTCTTACTTCTGTGTGTTTTCCTGTTGGAATTGTTAAGTTCATGGAGAGAAAACTTGCCACTAGGCTCTCACATTTCCTTGGGAAGCACATCTCAGTGACCTGTGGAGCAGCCATAGTGGATTTGAGATTCCCTGGTACTCAGAAAGACACCCTTGGTATGTGTTTCCCCGTAGTGACTGCTGGTGGGGGGCACTGGTGGCGTGGCTTGTGAAGCTGGCGGAGAAGCTGTGTGTGACCAGGCATCATCCAGAGCAGTGAAGCCCTGGGATTGCCTGATGACAGATCTGAGTAAGTCACTGAGCAAAGGCACACATTGGAGGGTGTGGTGGACCTCTGGGAGCTTTTCCATCCAATTCCTCTGGAGGTCCTATGAAACCATGTGGAAGGCAATACGGCATTTATGGAGACACGTCCACGGGCCTGCCAGACCTCAGGGCACAGACACCATCTCCAGCCAGTGCAACAGATACTGCCATATGCCCGTTCCACCTAGCCTGAACTCAGGTTTTCCCCTCAAGCTGAATTCATGCCACCCTGGAGCTCTTGGCAGCTTTGTAAATGTTGCTGCCTGAATTTCACTTCTCTACTGGGAGACTAAGCTCCCAGTTCTCCCAGTAAGATACAGGTTTCAATACAGGTCATATTTCTGCTGTTCTCCACCAGAGTCACAGCTGTTTGCTCCAAACATGAAGATATTTTTATAAAAGCAAAAGCATGAATTATTTCAAACTTGCCTCAGGATGAATTTTCAAGGGTACTGCAGAGACTGTTTCCACAACAAAATGGCAACTCTTCTCCTGCTGAATTGTTCATGTTACTTTCATGAATGCTAGAAAAGAGGCTGGCTTTTTTTAAAATGTTATGCTGGAATGGGAATTTGTTTCCATAAATCCTTTAGAAGCTACTGTTGTTGATGTTGTTGTCTCATCTGACTGAAAGTTCAATTTGGCAATTTTTATTAGACCTTGCTTTTAGATATAGGCAATTAGCTTAACAAAGTATCAGATAGGATCTCTGCTGTGTTTGCAATACCTGTTGCTCTGATTCTTACCTGGTGGGAAATGACTTCAGAGGATCACAGACATGTCTTTGTAGCTGTTTACATCACATTTCTGACAGAGCTCCACCCTGCTTTCCCCATTTGTACTTTGTTTTTGATGAATAAAGGTCATGGCATTGGCATCACAAAAAAATATTGTTGCTGTAGAAGGAATTCAACTGTCCCCTCTGGGCTATGAAACAAATCACATGACAGGACAGTAATGCACTCAAATGTTGGCAGGGCAGAAATCAGAGATGGAAGAGAAGCCTAAGACCCATGGAGATCTCTGAAGACCACCAGCATCCCACAAGTCAGCTGTCTCCCAGCCCATGCTAGGCTCCTGCTTACTGCATAGACTCTAATATTTTGCACAACCTAATTTTAAATGTACCCCAGGTGTTAGCAGTTGGTCTGTTATGGGTACCTGCCTCCCAGCCTAATATGTCACACTGCCAGAATTTGTTTTCTAATAGGGAAAGGGCATTTCCTTTGTATCAATGTCATACCATTAGCCAAATACCTACCTGCAACCGTTTTCGGGCTGGGGGACATGGTTACAAGAGTCCTGCCTCCCCTTTGCTGTGCTGTGCAAGGAGGTGCTGCTGTGAGGGCACTTCAGTGCCAGCAACTAGTTTAAGTCCCTGGCTTGTGTGGGACTCTGACCTGGTTGTACACCAGCTACACAATACATATTTTTGGCCATGTTGTACCTAGATGAGGGGATAAATGCATAGTAACTACATCCCTTGACTTACCTATAAAGTAAATGAGATCTTTCCCATGTTTCAGTGTAAACATCCACACTGACTATCATGTTTGTGGTTATGTCAAAATCACCACTTGTCTCACAGTTCAAAAGCCATTCTTCTAATCTTTCATTGTGGTTGAGTCTCTTAAACTCTCCAATGTTTTCTCTTCCTTTCAGTCTGCCAATACTCTCTAGCAAGGTGACATTTTAACAAGCTGAAATATTCCAGGAGTAATTTCATCACCAGCGCTTGCAGAAACATAGCCCCAAACTTATGGTCCATGTTTTTATGATTCTCTTGACATATACCAAAATCTAATTTGTTCTGAGAATATAAGGGGAAACCAGAAGAAGTTGCTATATTATTGTTAGAGCCAAGGACATGTGAGAGGCAATAAGCAAAAGCTCAACATCAAAAGCACTCAGAAGCACTGAAAAAGCACTTTCAGCAGGAACGCTACTCAAGCCATTCCAAATTCACAGAATTCTGTAGGAAGTGCATTGGAAAAGAAACTTCAAGTTAAACAGATCTTGAACTTTCCTTCCTAGGATCACACCACTACAACTGAGTAGTAAATTAAATTCTACAGAAATAGTTGGAGATTCTATTTGTAAACAGCCTAGATGTGAATTCCCTGTTTTTTCTCAGCTAAAATCTCATGGAAGATATGTTTGAAACTGGGAATTGTCTGAATAATAATGAATACTATTTTTCACACAGTATTATAGGACAAGCCCAGAAATTATAACTTAAGAAGTGCAGATCTTCTTTGTTGCAAAGCCCTCAGGATTCATGTGGCAATAGCCAGTAATCAGATAAAATAGAAGCAATTAATAAAGTATTTCATCATTAGAAATATTTCCAACACCGGAAGATTTTGCAAATCACCCAGCAGGTTTTGCACATCCTCTGGCATTTGAGATTTTGTCAGTAATGAAAGCTAAATGAATGGTGAATACAAGTATAAGGCTTAAAACAATGTCACACATCCTCAGTGTGCACAGAAATAGTATTTTAAGGGAGATGTTAAAATTTAAACAAAACTGTTTCTTTTCTTTATAAAGCTGTCTCCTCTTGATTATTAACAGAATTTAAGTTGCCTCAAAAATAAAGAGGTTTTTAAACATGAGACCATCATACTCCTATTTTCCTTTAGCATTGACTAAGAAGTGGTTGAAGTTACATCCCCATTTAGGGTTTCCACACCTCTTAGTACTTTGCACTGTATTTCCTTCATGAAGTTTCATAACTTCTGCTAACTATGGAGGCCTGCAGAGCACATCTAAACTCAATAGGAAGTGGTTTTGGTGTTGCTCTAGCAACCTTAAATCAGTACTGAGTAAGCAGAGGTGCTGCTCAGCAGATAAATAACATCAGACTTTTATCTGTACATCCTCATAATTATAAATAACAGAGGCAGCAGTTATGATGACCAGGCATACCCTTCAAGGAAATTGCAATTCTGTCTCTTTTATTCCTCCCCTATGTTTTAACTTGGTAAAATTTCTAGTCCTGATACTGCCTCTTGCAGTGCACTCTATGACTGGGGAACTGTTCCTACTTCTGCTCACAGCATCCTCAGATATGAACTAAAAGTGGATAACAAATCCTTTGTGACTTGGTGGTAAGGTAAAGGAGAAGGACCTCACCCACTGGAGAAGCCAGGTCCTTCTTAAATTTAATCCAGAGCTGACTGCATTTTGGGAAAAATAAATGAATCCTCTTTTATTTTTTTAATTTTTTTTTTTTTAGGTTTTTAACATGAAGTTCCTTTAGGTCACTCTTGTGAAGCATTTGGGGATCATCTCTTGAAAAGTCCCAAAGAAACACAAGGTGTTCCTGCTGCTTGGATTGCAAAGCTAAGGCTCAAGCTCTGAAAAGCATGCTCAGAGCAAAGAGGTTTTGAACACAAAACCAAATCATGGCAACGCACGCAGACAAACAAGATAAACACTTCATCTGCCTGATGCCATTTACATTTTTCAAATACACATGGAGTATTGTCAAGGAGCTTGGCTACTTTTGTCTGTCACCAATCCAAGTCTATTTATGCTTTCTTCAAAACTAGTTCCTGCTACCACTCTGGTATTTTTTGCTATTGCTTTTTTTTTGCCATTCATCTTTGAATCATTTCCAGTCTGCAAGCAACTTTCTGATACCAGAACTGAACAGAATATTTCAGGCAGTCTTCTAAGGGCATTCAAAGAAAGTCTAAAACTCCCTCCTCCCTGACTCTTACATAGTCAGCTCATATCCTTTTGATTTCAGACCTTGTTTTAGGTTTACACAAGAAAGGCTTTGCCATCTTTGATCAGGATGGGTGTTTTTTTGTTTGGTTGGTTGTTTTTTTTGGTTTGTTATTTTTTTTTCCTTTGGTTTTGATGTTTTCCATTTTTCTGGATAGATTTCACACAGCTTGCCACCACAGCTCTGGTGGACAATAAAAAAATGCACGGGAACTCCTCCAAAGTATGTGTTTGCAAGGAGTGCTATGCCAGGAACATCATTGCTGGAGTCCCAGTAACTAATCCAGAACTGATGCCATAACTTTTATGGGTACCAGGGGCACCGAAACCCATGCTTAAATACTTGGCAAATCTGCCCTTAAATTAGGATATATTCCATTGATACTGGCTATGTTCACAACAACATTCCATGATTTTGAGGTAGTAATCCTGAAGGGGGAGGGTTTATGATGCCAATTCCTGTCATATGTTTTCCTGTCTCACCCTATCTTCAAGCCCAGCTAATCTGATGATATTCAACTATCCTAATGAGCTGCATCTACTTCTAGATCGAAGCGTTGACAGCTGCCTGTCGTACTGCCAACAAAAACTTCTGAGACAACTGTAGCTCATTCCTGCGAGTACGCAAATTGCTTAGTTTCCAGCCCAAATATGAGACATAATGATACTTCTTTTAATTGACTGAGGTCTAAAAAAAAGGTATGTCAAGAATACACTCAGTCATTTCCTCACGTACAGTTTATTCCCTCAGCTGGACACGAGATTTCTCTCTACTGGTTGCAGAGGAGAAATCAAGGGCTCACGTCCCTTACATCAGAGGTGGAGTCACATGGGCTAAGGTCAGTGAGAAGGACGTGTTCCTCCAATTAATGTTGGCATGTGTTTACTTATATTTTTATACATTGGTAATTCTTCCGTTTGCTGCTCTTGGATTCGGAGCACATGGCAAGAGCTTCAGCATGTTCTTATTCCAGTAGGATTTAATGCCCTTAAATCTTCACCAAGACCTAGCCCATCTTATACCCATGGGATTTGCTTTCTTCCTAAAGATAATGCCCAAAGCTGATGGAAACAAAGGCTCATCAGCCTTTTCTTCCCCTGGACTTCAGGTCCAGAGCACTGAAACTGGGTAATAGGTGAGCAGATAAGACTGAGCTCCTAACAAGCCATTAAAAACCCATCACAGCTTTTGAGAGAGAAAGCTATCTAAACCAGAGCCTGGATTTTCAGGCTCAATTTTGTCTTGGGTGACCTGAGTGTACACAGGAAGAGTACACAACAATCCTCAGACAAAGACAGAGAAGAGACACACAGAAATGCTGATTTTTACCCAAATGTGGTCAGAATAAATAGAAGCAACACCTTCACTGATAGCTGATCAGGACAACTCATCTCTGGACAGAAGAAAGTTTTCTTTGTCAAAAGAAAAACCCACATCTACCCTCTGCCCCCCATAACTTTTATGACTTGATAGATTCCAGGAAAAATGTAAAACACCACTGAGTCATGGGACAAGGAGCAGAAAAACTAGGGGAGGCACATCTGGTCCTGGCACACTCATGTAGCAGCCCAGGTCACCATTGTGGCCTCTCCCATGCCAACCTTTCACACTCTTTTTGTAGTTGAAGGTAGGACCGTTTCTTCAATTCAGCTTTTCCTCAGTAAATTCCTCACACACATACAAGTACAAAAACTCAAGACTCTTATTAAAATCAGGCTGGGAATGAAGAAAAGGGGAATTTGTTATTGGTCTAGGGTTTTTCTTTCTTTTTTTTTTTTTTAATTATTGGGATGTGCTCAAACATTATGATGGTGGAAACTGTATAAGTAGCTAGATTAGACCAACAGACAAAACAGTGGTATTGGATACAGAAACTGCAGCTATTGCCAGTTCCATGGAAAGAGAGGACAAATGAATAAACATTGATCATAACATCTGAAACCACTAGGCTTGGAAAAGCCTCTTTATTTTAGGAATAATCCACTAAAAGATGCCAGGGCTAGATCTGACCAGCTCTGACTTTTTCTCAGGAGTATAATTGCCATTGAGAAAGAAAAGGATGTTTGAGGAGGGATAAATCCAGCAACCTTCTATGCCATCATCTTTCAGTCACTAAGCTCTAGGGACAAATACAAGGGTTTGTTTTTCTGGCATGGCTTATTTTTGTTTTTATTTTAAATCTGTAGTTTTTCCTAAGCATATTTTCCAGATGTTTTTCATGCTGAAAAATCGCACGCAGTCCCAGGATGATGTACAAATTGAATGAAAGGCAAGCAAAAAAATCCTAATATGTCTATGTCTCAATATCTCTTGAGTACAAGATGGTCTCACTTCCACAGGACCTTCTCCCCTGTTAGCAGATCTAACACACGATCAAGAATAAGGCAAGGAAGAATCCAGAAGTAAATGGTAAGCATGTTGACTGAATTTCAGTGCAACTGTACTGTATTCCTATCCCAGCCTATTTTCAGTGTCTGGTGTTATTTAGGAACACATGCTGTATCATTCTGGGGAGGGAGGAATTAGCTTCTTTAGGATTACTGAAAACTTAGTAAATAAGAAGCTTTCTGTATTTCCTCATAGCTAGAGACCAATCATTGCAACACAATTAGAAAAGGTGGAGGATGAAGGAAGAGAAATTCTGATTTGACCTGAGTTCTTTACGTTATTGCTGGTATGTGTGTGCGAGATGCATCTGAGTTCTGTGAAGTGAAAGATACTGAGTATCTCTGTCTGCCTCAGCAATATTTTGAGCTTTATGTATGTGCTCACATCCTGGAAGGTGGCACTGGGAGGCCAGTCTCTTGGTCATCCTTGGTGTCAAATTCTTTGAGGATACTTCAATAGACTATGCAAATGGATCACTTAAGGTGTCACAGGGAGGTGAAATTTACCTCCCATAGGGCACCAAGAAGACCATACATTATATAACTGTGTCTAATTTTGGTTTCCTCAGAAAGAGACATGTACTAAAAAATAAATTGAAGCATAACTGCAATGGAGTTTTAATAGGCTTGAGATACTGTTTCAAGATGGGGATGTCTAAAATACACATTAAAGGTGAAATGCCAGCACCATGTAAATCAGCAAGAAAATCTGTTAGTGACTCTATTGGGACAGCATCCATACAGTTTATCCAGACAAAGACAGTATAAACACCAGAGGCACAATGGTCCCTGAGCTAACAGTGCTCAGTTGTTTAAGTGCAGGAAGCGGCCCACCCTTTTCCCACCTTTGTACAGCCAGGCAGGGGTCAGACAGTGTAGCTGCCATAAGGGCAAGACTGATCCAAGTTAATGTCTTGCATAGGGTGACCAAGGCAGGGGCAAGGCAGAGCTGCTGCCCTGGAGCTCTGTATATGACTGCAGAGGCAGCCACAAAAGGGGCAAACTTACAGTTAATCTGTCAAAACACCCTGTGGCCAAACATACACTCCACACGTTGTCTTGGAGAAACTGGCTTAAACCACAGCTCAAGAGTTTTCTTTCTTAAGGTCAATACTCAGGTGAAAGAAAGGTTTCAAAAGTTGCCCTTATAAGGGGAAGAAGTACAAGGAAGCAAAAGTACCACTGCCATTGACACAACACATCCTATCTCCTTCCAGTACCTTTGCTACTGTAACAGAATCCTGAAGTAGTTGTTTTTAATTCAGGATTGAGGTGATTTCATCCTTCACATTCATTATCTGAGTAAGCGAGTACATATTTCTCTCGATCTTCATCTTTATCTTGATTATTCACCTTTGGTAATGGAACATGTAAGAGGAGAGGGAAGGCTTGAGTTCACTGCCAGGGATTGCCTCGCAGGCAAAATGAAATGAAGGTACAAAAATCAAAAAACATGATGGAAGAGAAAACTATTTGTTCATTTTTTCTTAATTTAAAAATTCAAGGCAAAATAGTTCCCCAGCCCTCTACAGGAGCTCTCCACAGATTAAGTGTTGTGAAGCCGTCATCTTGGGAGTAGCGTGAGGAGTCATCGAGAGCTGAATTTCCATGCTACATAGACATGCACACATTTAATCTGGTTGTGGTTTTCTTAATATGCAAAGAACCTAAAGTCAGCTCTGATTCGACTCATCAGTTCCAGCTAATTTTCAAGCTAAGGGCTGTAATAATCAGATTCAAGAGCATCTGGGCAAATTTAGCTCCAACCAATTTGCCTCTAGAACATCCTTTGAATACATTTGCATAGTCTTATGTTCACAAAGCTACATAAAATATGCCTTGCCAGCTGCTGGCTGGGCCTCTCAGCCTGGCATGCTGCTGTCACTGCTGAATATCCACTGAAGCCTCGACAAAGTCCTTACAGTCATTCACCTTTTCTTTAGCCGATATTAAGTGTACCCCTATATAATGGTGTGCAACAAATGTTTGGAATAATGATGATTTATCCACTGGAAAGGCAGTGTGCAGGCAGGGGGCTCATTGCCCAACATCACTGTGCCACAACCTTGACCTAATGATAGGATATATGAGGGTAAGAATGAAGAGCAATCACTACCACCCAGACTTGGCTTTCCCACTGCAGCACAGTGCCAAATTTGATAGTCTCGTTGGTGATCCAGGCACATGCCCATTATGACAAGTTTATTTTAAAGAGGTCAGGTAGCAGCTGATGGATGGTGGGAATCTTCTAGCATTCCCAAAACAGGCAGCGTTTGAATGAACAATCTGCAGATGCAAACGTCAGCAGATGCACTGGCGATATCCTGTGCTAGAGTCTTCATGAACTTGGAGTACTTGCTCTTTGGTGCCTAATTATAGTCCCTATGGCAGTTCATTACTTACAGTACACTGGGATCTAGGGATCCTGGTCAGGTTCAGAGCTGCTTTGTGCCAGATGCTGCACAAACACAGATGCTAGTTTTGGTAGATGCTATGAGCTGAGGCCCTGCAAACTCCTAGCCGTGTGCTGAACTTTCTGTACAGCTGTAACTTCACTTGGTTCAGTCTGATCTGTGCAGATATGCAGTTCTATTGTGTTCTAGTTCATTATCTATTTAACACCTATTGAACTCTCTGCAACTGCTTAAAAGCATAAAGTAAATCATGCGCATAAATGTTTGTAGAATGTGGGGCTTAATAAAGACCAGCAGCAATGTGGGCAGAGGATAGCTTGAGAGAGAGGGAAGATAAAACTAACCATAAAGGGAACCTGTGATTACATAGAGTAGCTACATACATAATTTGTGGGCTTTGTGGTTTGGGAATTCTGTTTGTTTGCTTAATGTAAATGAGCAAGAGAATTTAAAGAATCTCTACCACCTACTGAAGCCGAGAAGTGAAATGTTGTAGGCCTTACCCGGTGCATTTATAAGTCCTTCCTTGTTCAGCAAAACACTTGGCCACGTTTTGCACTGTAAGAGGAGAATACCAAATAGTCTGTTTTCTGCAAGAACTGGGGGCTGCTTGTCCACAAAGTGCAAACAAAAATAAACATACTGTCCCCCAAAATACTCCTGCACAAGAAACATAAGGAGGGAGGAATCCTGTGAGGTTGGGGTGTGTTTTTTTCTTCAATATTTGTGAACTCTCTTCTGCATTACTTGACCAGCTCTAACCAAAAGCCACCTTTGGGAATGTTCTGTATTCACAGTCTAATTTAGATGTACCCAATTTAGATGCAAGTTCTCACCATGCATCACTCTCGGAACAAGTTTCTTTGTAAGCTGTTGACAGAAAATGTTTATAGTCCTATTATACTCGAGTAAAAAATGCAAACTGAGTAATGGATGTAATATCTTTTCCTTCGGTTTACTAGAGTTTATTTCCCTGTTGTGCAAAGTTTTGTCTAGATTGTAAAAAAAGAAAAAAATCACTTTGTCTTGACTCATATGTTTCATTCTCCATGAACAATTTAACAGGATGAATTCTGGAGAGTTTGCAGAGTGTGTCTGTTTTGGAGTAACAGTATTTTAAAGGAACCAGGATTCCTAAAACAAATCATGTTAATCAGAAATGTGTTGTAACTCCTCTTCTTTGGGAACACTGAGATAACAGGTCACCTTTAACTTACTGACAGAGTTTGAATTTTGACTACTGAATACTTGCTACAATCTGCACATCAAGTATCAGCTATTTGTAGCACTTGGCAAACAGAATAAAAAAGGTGAAACTCTGAATGATTTTTTTATCAGCTCTCTGCAGGTCTGAAAGTCTTATTTAACAAAGAGTTTCTATACTTGCTCAGTTAAGCATACACTGAAGATAAGCGTAAGTGTGAAAGCTTTGCTGAATTCATACTCAGGTACTTTTTACAGTTTTTGCTTAATCTGGGCCACAGCTAACAGCTGAGTAGTAATACTGAGTGTAACAACTAGGACTCCAGGGAGGGTGTGGATGCTATTTTTGACCCACTTAAATTGATTGCTATTCAAATTTTGTGTCAGTTACAACATGTTACAAAGATACAGAGACTCTACAAACAGACACAAGTTACCTTCTTGGTCTAATCGCACCTCACTTTCTTATAGGTCTCCAGGGACCTTTAGCTTTTTACTTTGCCTGGTGGCTTTCTTTGCACCCCGATGTGTCTCATTGAATAGTGATATGTGAAATGAACAAGATTTCCCTTTATTTAACATGGGTCTTGTTTGTTCTTCCTGGCATTGGATTGTTATTGCGTATGCAGGGAGGGTTAGCTTTTAATCTGTTATTGTACCGTGTCTCCATCCAGATAGGGGCATGCCCCAGCAAGACAAGGTGCTATGAAAGTTCAGGCTGTTTCTGTTAGCTTCCAGCAAAGGTTATTATTTTTCAGCCACCCATGCTGAATTGTCAGTGGCCAACACAGAAACCTTTTGCTGAACAAGAGCAACTAGACCATTGATATTTGCAACACCTAAGATGTAGCCCAGCCAATCAAAGGCCAAATCTTGAATTTCCTACTGAAGTCTTGATCTTGTTAAGCTTGACTTGACTAAGAAATCTTCCTTCATAATATTAATCCTATTGATTTGAACACGAACCCAATCCTTTTCCTTTTGAAATTCCCACTGAATAGAGTGACGAGAAGCCAAAGCTTGTGGATTACACCAGTGAAAGAATATGCTATGAGTGAGAGCCTGTAATGCTTTGCGAGGAACACAACACAGTACATGATTATAAGTCACAGGACATGCTCTTAAACCAAACACAGGGTCCTTACAAACTTTCCTCTGAATTGAGTGTCAGGGAGGCTCTCAAAGCTAAGTCAATGCTGTATTGTAACTTACCTTTGCTGTAACTTTGGTTGATGGTTCTTGTGGCATACCTGCCTGGGGACAAATGGCACTTTCTGAAGGCTTTTATGACCTTCACATACAGACCTTGCCCTTTCCAACAAAAGCAAATGAAGCTCCCAGCTCATGAAGAAAGATACTTGAATTATGACAACCTGCTGACACACATGATAAAAGTGTTGTTTTCAACTCAAAATAGCCAGAACACCCCTATGAAATATTCTTTCTCACACAACATGCTGATTTCTCATTATGTGTGTTGACATTTTTCAGACTGACCTCAGCTAGATATTTTGTTCCGGAGTCCCCATTTAGTGGAACATTTAAACAATAACACTTTGAAGCATGCTCAGTCTCTCTTTTGAAGTCCATTCAGGCTCTGCCCTAGGGTCAGCAGGCGCATTCCAGCAATGATGCATGGACCATCTGCTGTACAAGTTTAAATCCCACTGGTCCTATACCTAGAGGTACTAACACGTTGCATAACTTGCACTGAAAAACAGCCTGCCAGTTCAGACAGGGTTTAGATTTATTCCTGTAGTTCTCTTATCTTCTTGCTGGAGGGCCAATGCACAGTAACCTTTGTGGATTCTGGGGACTACAAATTGATGAGATAAATAATAGTAAATGACATTAGGTTCTTGCATTCAAACACTTTATTTTCCTTTGCCCATCTATGCCCTTGCTCTGTGATTCTCACAGCTCACTGTTTGGCATCTCATTTATGTGCCTTCCTATTCCAGACTCTTCACTTAGGTGGGCTCTGGCTACGTTACCCTAAATAGTGGTCCTGGACTTAGTGTCAATTGCTGAACACGGGAAAAACAGGATGGTGCACTATGGAGGGTGAGTTTTCCAAGACAATGTCAGTGATTCAGATGACCAGTGACCATTTACTTGGGTAGGAATCTGGCATCAAAAACATGAGAAAAATCTCTGCCAAAATATGTCTTTGTCTATATATTTTATCCATTGTGCTTTAATGTTAACTAGCCATTATTAAACTTAACAATGCATTGGCTAAGTTTAATATATCTCAGACCCAAGCACTGTTGGTCTTATTGATGCTATGTAAACATAGAAGAAGGAGTGGTCCCTGCCCTTGGGAGTTTAAAATCTAAACTTGGACAATACACTTCAAACATATGGTATATCCTGCAGGCTGATTTACCAACTTCAATCAGCAGTAGCCTTACAATTAATTTACGTTGCACATATGTTCTGCATTTGGGGACATTAGCTCTGATGGGCCCCTTGAAGGAAAAGTGAGTGTATGTACATGCTGACCTTTTAATGATGGAAGAAGGACATGGCAACAAGCATGAGGAGGCCAGTTGAGATCTGTGGGATGAAGCATGGCACAAGGGTAAGCATGGAAGAGGGACATAAATAAGGTACAAAAGAGGGAAAATTCTAAGTCTTGTAGCTTAATCAAAGGAGAAGAGTCATAGCAGAACAAGATTTTCAAAGCAGCTCTAGCAATAGTTGTGCACTAAAATAAGTGGGCACGTTTCCACTTTTGAGTATCTGTCACTTATTCAGATGCCTCCTTGGAAACTGAGCTCTCCGGAAAATCTGTCCTCAACGGTGGGTACTGAGCACTAAACAATCTGGTCTGTTCATTTTCTCAGTATGTGGTTCATCTGTTCTAAGGAACAAGTCCTTCTGGAAACATTAAAAAAAAAGGCAGAAAGAAGTGTTGAATACAGAAAAGCCTGCAAGCTGTCTCATGGCCTAATCATCAAGACAGGCAGAAGAAGCAAAATTTCATAAACCAGATGAAGTCAGAAGTCTAGCCACCAGAACCTCTTACAAACATTGCAGTAGTCCATGAAAGATGGTGGACATGGGTTAAAGCAGCGAGTAGGAGTCAGAAAATATGAATTGGCTGATTTGCTTCATCTTCCTCTTCAAAATGTTCTTATCTGTCCAAAGACCAGAAGCACAACAGGAATATCTGCCCCATTACCCTACAGGAGAACACTGTGAACAGTAGTTAGGATCAAAATATGGCCTCAGATGGAAGAAGCAGCCCCTGAGGTTGAAGAAAGTTTCTCCAAGGCTTTCTGTTTCCACAGAACAAGAGTGGAAAACAACAGAACAGAATATGAAGAGACACAAAGCTGAAGACTGTAATGTAGGACGCACTCCTATGTACACAGAAATCCATTCCCCAGCTGTGAAGAGACATAAATCTCCCCTTTGTTTGCCATGCCTTATGATGGAGTATGATGTAGCACTAGTGGTAGACAGTCAGCCTTTTAGTTAGACCTCCTCAGACCTTGCTGTCACCTCTGATCCCTGTGAACCAAACTGGGCACCTTTTGCATAATGCACCTCTCTCTTTGCATCACCTCTGAACTTGTCCTCGTGTCTCCCTGGTGGGATCCTGTAAGAGGATTGGGTGGGCCAGGAGGGAGCAACTCCGTTGTTTGAGCACAAAAAGTTTATTAGAAGGCATGCATCTTAGAACCAGTCATGGAAAAAAAAAAAAAAAAAAAAGTGGATTTGCTATTAAATCGGATATTCTTGGAGGTTTTCCTCAGCACAACTCCCTCTTTTAAGCTAACAGAAGCAATTGAGAGACCTGCCCTGTAATTCCTGAGTTCCAGTCCCAGCTCAGACATTAACTTGGAAGCCAATATAATCCTCTTGTTCCCTACAACAAGGCTTCAATCCTCCACTGCTATAAATCAGCATAACTCCTTTCACCTAAGTTAGTGTTACCCTATTTGAAGATTTGGTTCAGAAATTACGGCACCATAGAATAGAGTTCTGCAGAAATACCCAGGAAAATCTGGTCCCCAGAGAAGTTTACACTCCAGAACAGCAAGATGTGTACTTGTGAGCTGTTCTCATGACATTTTAGGCCCACAGAGTGGTTACCTCCTGACAAGACATGTTCCTCTGAGATCCAGGCTTAAGACTGATGGATATCTTTCAGGATAATTAACCATCTTCAGTTGCTGCTGCCAGAGAAGGGAGGGAGCTTTGCAGTGCCCACTGCACAGCCATAGATTAACTTTATGGAGAAGCTGCCAGAGACTTGCTTCATTCTCAATCCAGTTCAAAGGGGCCAGGTCAGGAGCTGTTAATTACCTAATATTTAAACAAGGATCCTAGTTCACATCCATTGCCATCTTCTAGTTACATTTGCCCTCCTCTTGGTAAACAGCAAATATTTTCTTGGAAACAGTCTCATTTTTTATGCCAGTGGCAAAATAAACCCCAGCTCATCATGGATACATCCTTTCCAAAGAATTACCACAAAAATGTCTGAAACCCTATAAAGGCTGTTAATGACTCTACATCTCCATAGGGCTTTTTTCCCCCTTCCTTTTCACTCTTTTCTCCTTGCTCTGACAAGCTGGTGAGTTGGGAATGGCTTAAAATATCAGAACAGCCATGGCAGGACATCAAGAAAGAAATAGGGACAGAGTTTTGAAATACTCCGTGTAAGGCTCCAAGCACTTCAGTTGGTGCAAAACTGACTGGACTTTACCACACAGCAGTCAGATGATCTCTGCAGCTTTGGGAAATAGAAACTCTGGAGAAGGGTGGGGGGGAAACAGTCTCTGCCACATTGGTCTTTATTGTCTTATGGATTTTATCACAGTATTGTTCTTTATTTCCTGCTATTTATAGGCTCTCATGTTTTGTGCTGCTTTCATGTTTGTATTATCTGCCTTCCCACGACATGCTTCACCCTAGCCCTTGCCTACAGCTCGATCCATAAAGGCAAGACCAATGGTTTTGAATGGCACATCAGGGTTCATCTTCTTTCTCTGGGCGATGCATGCAAATTGCCCTTTTCTGAAGAACTAAGCAACCCAAGATGAGCAATTTAAACAATGGTGGTCGCTCTACGCACTCTTGCATAAAGGAGCTGGGGAGTTTGTCACTGGGCTTTTGGGTATCAAGCGATGACAGTCTTTTAAGAGCCCCAGCATCACTGTTCACTCTGAAGTCCGTGCTTTATGAAGGATTTAAACCATAAGCCCATCAGTGCATGACTTGATGATAACCACTCCAAAAACCTCACCTGAATAATTTTATAACTCTTGTGCAAGGTACTGCAGAGAGAACATGCTACAGAGGCTATTCTTGTCCTAATTTCCATGATCTAAGGATGGAACTCTACTCACCTGAACTAGCAAAAGTGAAGTTAGTTATAGTTTGAAACAAATGATGAGGCTTGTAAAAGTCAGGTCCCTGCCCTGATAAACTTACTGCCTAAAAGGTGGCTTCAGTGGTGCTAGAAATAAAATGGAAGAGGTGCAAAATAATGCTGAAATCACCGAAGTCAGTGATTTAATCCTATCAGCATCCTTGTACCTCACCTCACAGCAGTTTCCAGGCACCCACAGCACCCACTCCAGGCACAAAGCAAAAATAAGGCTGCTGGTTAGGTGTGCTGGAACTGAAGGATTAACTCCCAACCATGGTCCTCTTCCTGCACTTAGAGAGTGACAGCAAGTTTCTTGCATGGATCCACAGCTTGCATCACTTCTCCTTGTGTACAGAGCAGTCTGCCTTGGAAGCAACCACACAGCTCAATGCCAGTAACAACAGGGAAAAACCCTTCACCTAAACAAAGAGGAACAGAAAGCCCTGTTTTGGGACCCTTTCACAATATGTATCCAGCAGCAGTGCCTGCTATGAGCTGCTGGAGCATTACAATAAAAATGAAACACTTGCTTAAGGACAGAGACAGGCTTGGCCAGCTTTTACTTATGGGATTTTTGGCCAAGTTACTACCACTGTTTTACCTGTGAGTGCATGCAAAAGGACCCCAGAACATCATCCTTCAGTGCTGCAGAGCAGCACGAAGGCACCAGTTTGTCAATGAGAATCATTCTGTTTTACTCAAATTGTGCCTATTCTGGGAACAATCCCTTGGAAAAAGCAGATTTTTTTTCTGTAAGCAGCATAAAAAGCAGATTTCTTATTCAGTCTGAAACAGGTTTCTGTAGTTGTCCTTGACTCCCTATAGCAGCCAGACTGAAAGAGGAGACATGATGGAAATAAAAAGCATCTATGATGCACCAGACCAAGCAAAGATAAAGTGTGGTACAAGGAGAATTAAGAGGTGGCAAAGCGCATGCTCATGTTCATGAGTCTTTCCATTCTTTCTACGGTGATGCTAAGAAGCAAATTTGTGTCAAGCCATGAACATTGCTAAAACAAATGCCTTGTCTCCCAGGCACCAAAGAGTCCCCAAAACTTCCATTTAAAAATTTTAGCAGCCATCACATTGAAATCATCCATTTCACCACATGCAAACAATGTGTGGAGAGCTATGTCACAATCCTTTTTCAGGGTGGGAGAAAAATATTTGCCACTAGGAACTCCATGACACTGGAAACTAAAGACCGGACTAACTCTTATCCTGTCCGAGTAGTATTTAAAAGTGTGAAACAAAAGGTTTCCAGCAGAGACTGCTGCAGAGGCTTAAAAGACAGCAGCTTTGCTGCAACTGCTGTAAAAATGTAGCCCCATCCCTCCCAAAAAGTGCCAAGTGCCTTGGTGCTCATGGGGATCAGTTTGGATCGGGGCTGTCACCTCTTCCAAGCCTAGCAGTTACAGACTCCTTCTGCCTTTGTTTTCGGTTGATGAAAATGTGACTGTTTACATCGCGGTGCCTGGTACAAGCCAACTCCTGTTTATCTCCTGAGACACACTTTTCAGTGTGCCGTCAAATGCCCTCTCAGCCACTGTCTAAGGCACATTGACAGGTTGTGGTAGTTTTCCAGTCAGACTCTGAAATGGTTATTCACACTTTTATCGTGGCAAGATTAGATTAATGTAATTCTTTATTGGCCAACTTCCCAAAGCGGGCTCTGCACAAACTCCAGATGGTGTGAAATGTGGCCAGCAGGATTTGAGTTAAGAAGGGACAGTATCATCCATTCTGTTAAAGCCTCTACCTTGGCAACTGGTTAGACAGCAAATTGATTTAAAAACTGTCTTTCTTCCCCTCTGTGTACAGCTGAGTTCAGGCCTCTGTCAGCAATCTTATGATTCGTTACGGTCCAGAGTATGTTACCCAAGCTCACACTACCTAGTAAATAATTCTCTGAAGAGTGATTTCAAGGAGGTGATGGTAGTTTAAACCTGATTTCCATCTGCTTGTTCTTGTCTAAAGCCTGGGCAAAAGCTGGGCAGGATTCTGCAATTACACTCTTTGCAAACATTAGATGAGGGCGTTAGGGAGTGATGGGCTCTCCTGCGCTTATTGCACTAAAACTTCAGCCTGAAGATCCCCCTCTCCACAAGTAACTGTCTCCAAGTGTAAGGCAGCAAACCATAGCCCTCCTCTGGGCATGGCTGGGAGGCATGGCTGGGAGAAGTGGCGATGCCAGCCTGATCCCACAGAGGCAGCCATCCCTAAAGCTCTTCTGAATTGCAGGTGGCTAATCTTCTCCCTTCTAACCCCAGCATGAGCCACCAAGGGGACACCCAGACAGCAGCCAGGCTCCTCACTCCTGCTTTTAGCACTGTGGGGCCTCATCAGAAAACACAGAATGCTGGGACGTGTTCTTATGTGCCATCTTTCACTTGTGTAAACAGTGGCTACACAAACAATTGATAGGATAATAACTGACTTCATACAGACCAATACAAATAAAACCTTCCGGTGTTTTGGGCTTTTGTCTTCTTAGAACTTTATTTTTCTGGAAGAGCATGATATGAAAGGTGTATTCCTCTGGTTTTGATTTGTTTTTATATTGAGCCCAAGAGTTAAAACCTTCCCTGACTTTGCTCATGGTGGCTAAAATCCTACAGGCCTTTCATGCAAGTGAAAAGTCTTGGGTGGGCTGTAATAAGACTCTAGTAAAGAATGATCATTTGGCTTCTTTTTATTAACTGCTGTTTACAAAGCAGTATGTGATAGGCTTCATAAGAGGGAGATAGGCTGGGGACAGCTTTTGCTGTGCAGTGGAATGGCATGGCAAACACGGCATGCTCTGCACTGTTTACCTTCCCCATCACTACTGCAGGGAACCTGTGACCTGCGCTTATGGACATGGATATAAAAGCTCATGCTGTTTTGGTATGTTGTTTTTTTTGTTAGTGTGAGACAGCTGACACAGACTGTTTGCTTTGGGAAAACAACCAGGCCCTTTTGTCTTGCATGAAGGGGGTGAAATAAAACCCTGTATATAAAGCATTGCACTGACTCTGCAAACAGCTACTGCATAAGGAAGAGAGAGTGGCGGTCAGCTCTGGGGTCACACTGTCATTTTAAACCTATAGTGCCATCATCATTTTAGGAAGTCAGAAGCTTGGGGAAGCTGTAGAAGACACAAAATATTTCCCCATATGGATAAAAATACGTTATTAAGAAAAAACAGCAGTGTGAGAGAACAGGCAAAGCCAGGATGGTTTACCTGCAATAATGAGAATCTGGAGTTCAGATAAAATGAGATACAGGCTGGTCTCTGATACTTGAACTGAGCTGATCTGCACTTGCCAGGGGACCAGGAAGTACACAGGGACCTTTCGTATCACTCTTATACACCCCACTATGTCATACTGGACCAGATGTCTAGCCATCTTCACACAAGAAAGCTAGTGGGAATGGCTTCAGGATTACTGGAACTTGTACCACTCTGAGAACAGCTTCTAGGGCAGGAGTTACTGTAATCTAAAATGGGTACTTTAATACAGACCTGCCTCAGTGTTGTCTCAAGCACGATGCTGCCTATGAGAGGCGCTGATACACACCTGTCAGTCACAGGTCTCCATTCATCCCTTTCCCAGGTCTCTCCAGACTAGGATATCACTCAGCTTCTTCTGAATGAAGGTGCCAGACCATCTCCCACCAGTGCCAAGGGCACAGCCTTAGCTGTAATCTGGAATGAAAATTCTACTAATTTTACACAGGATCTTTTAATTTCCCAACATCTAATTTTAAAGACAAATTTTATCAGTATTGGTTAACCTGAATCACTTCATCAGTGAGTGGGCTTGAGGTGTCTGAATACAGGCATCTAAAGCTAATTTAAAAGGCTGAGATGACCTGAGGCACCTGCATGGGTCTGGCAGGTTAAATGCAGGACCTACAGGACACTCACGATCCTCTCTTAAGGACAGATGGAGCTCATGTGGGACACATGGAAGTACTGTAGTGTATCAGAGTATCTTATATAGTGTCAAACACCTATGAGTAGGCAACTTGACTGCCTTCTATGTGAATCAACCAGATGTTTACAGAAAGTCTGCTCCCAGCTTCTTTTGCTGCTGAGAACTGAGTCACAAATGCATTTTGTGCATTTCAGAAAACTGTCCAACAGGAGTTCTGGGAAAGGTAATGCCTGCTTATTTTACATAGGAAATCACAGACAGCCTACTTGTATCTCTGTGTGTGTGCCTTATTCTAGTGGGAGAGCACTAGAAAGGTCTCTGTGACTACAGCTGCTGTGGCCTTGAAAAGTGCAGCAGCCTGAGCTATGATCTGCTCAAGGCTTCATACACCTCAACATCAATCCATTCAGTACAAGCATATGATGGTGATAACAATCTGATGGGACGAATGATAGACTAGAGAATCAGACAGTAAACCTCACCTCAGTGTGTGTCACATAGCCCACCAGCCCAAACACATGCCATTTCAAGACAAGTTCTTTACCAGATGAAAGAAAGATCAGATAAACAGCATAGTAAATGATATGGCCTTCAGCTGTGAATATTAATGCTCAGTATGCCAGGTGGCTTAAGCTGCAAGCATGTAATCTGTTGCTGTGTAGCTTTCAGGCACCTTCCATGTTCTTAACTCTCCTGATAAATTTGGAGAATTTCCTTCCAAAGAGCACATTTTCTAGCACTTTATAACATAAAACATCACACATTATGAACTCTACCAAACTACAGCCAAGAATGAAAGAGCTCAGACATCCCTACAGAGCCACTTTTGAATAGCTGGGGAAAAGCACATTAAAAAGTTGCATGCTGCACTCTATATATACTGCCACTGTGACCAGAAGCATAAATGACTACTCAAACTTCAGGTTATTTGTAAACCTAGCTCAAGAGTGAGTAGAAAAATAAATAGATCATGAGCATTCATACAGAGACTTTAATTAGAGAGAAGAACATGGATCTCTATGTAGGAAAGCCATATCTTCACATGGTGCAAATCAACGCAGCTCCATTATGGAATTACATCAGTTTGTGTCCATGAGGATTTGGTCAGGTATGCATATGAGGATGTCTGCTTCACCATGGAAACACACCACCTAAGCAAGGGACCACATGAGCAGCTTTACAACAACTGTATTAGTACTTGACAGGGCAGGAAAGTAAAATGAAAACAATTGCTCTAATTGAAACTACAGGGGGTGTGTAAGTAGGGCAGAATGCACAGTAATTACCTGATTTGGAGTTAAGCCAGGACACCAACACTAACGCTCCTACTCTATGGGACTGTGAAGGAGCCTAAGTAAACAGGATTTTGGTTTTCCATCTTTGGCTAAAATGGTTGTTTACACAGAAACAGAGAACTGTGTAAAAATATGTGGTGCGTGCTCAAGACTGAGGAATGAAGTGGGGCTGCAAGCTGAGGAACTGAGTCTCCACTTGCACTTGCACCAAACAGCAAAGAGATGCAGTGCTCACTGGGAGAAATGCTTCCTGCCTGGACAGTGGATCTGTGCATGGGCACAGCTTTGTCCAGCTATGGAAAGGAAATGCCAGGTTACTGCAAATGAAATCATGAGTGTTAACATGAACCTTCTGGATATCCTCAGGCTGGAAGTGCTACCAGATCCCAACTCCCTCTTCCACAGCTCTGCAGTAACTATCTCCTCCTCACTCAACCCCCTGCAGTCCACTTGCCACATGCCACCCCTACACTTTCCTCTCAGCCATCACCAGCAGCCCCCAGGCCCTGCTCCTCACTCCCCACCACATCCTCTCCATGTCACCTGCAAAGAGAGGCAAACCTTCAACACGAAGATGTTCCTAGAAAGGTCATTTCCCACACTGCAGTGGATTCTCATGCATGAGGCACATAAGAAGCATGAAGACAACAGTTAATAGCAAAATGAGGTTCCACTGGTAGCATGATTGGGGGACCAATCATGGTCTGGTGTGACCTAGGAAGTCAGCTTGAAGTATCAGTTGAGAAACAGCTATAGTATCTGTGGGAAAGACTAGATGAAGCCCTGGAGGGGCAAAGCTCCTTTTCTGAGGAAAAGCCTATGGTCAATGGCTTACCCAGCAATCTCCGGTCATCATCCAATGAGCATGTCTTAGTCATACAATAGAAGAACAACTTCAAGCATCTGCTCCAGCATCATTCATTGCTTCATAACTGTGCCAGCTCCACCAGCAAGTAGCAACTGCAGCTAGCTGTCAAGCCAGCATTACAGAGTGGTAAGTCCTGCATGCTACCAACACACGCGTCTGAACCTGTGACCCATAGGTTCTGCAGACCATCACAAATCCTCTGAGACATACATTTCCCCACAGCCTTATAGGTTGTTTTTAGTTGGACAAATTCAAATGGCTGCCACAAAAGCTTAATCTCTTTCCAGCCACACTCATGCTGAGTGTCAATAGGAAAAAGTCCCAAGAATACGCTTGATAATTACAGAGCCATGGCTGTAGCAAAGAACAAAGTATAATGCAGTCTTGAATACTCAGGAAATTGACTGCTGATATGTTTCCATTCATTGTTTTGTTCTCTGTTCTCAGCGTTATATTAAAAACTCCTACTAAGAATGAGCTTTCTTGTTTAATGGAACTTGTCAGTTAGAGGAAATCTGCTTGAACTGTTTGATCTATTCTTTAAAATAATATTAATTGCAAATTTAGCACATGTCCCTATCTAAGTTAGCAAATCATTTGAGACCTAAAGCTGATATTATTCAAACTCTGTTACCCACAAAAAAGCATGGCCCATCACTTTCTAACTCTAAGGCATTCCCCACCCCTTTGCTCTGACTATTCAGTCCTGGCTATTCATTCAATATGTTGATTGATTGATTGGACCAGTCACCTGACATTGTTTTCCCGGCTCTATTAGTGAAAGGTGATAGTAGTGAATAGCAAACAGTAAACACGGTGTGAATCTCTGGTCATGAGAAAATTCATGAAACTTTGCAGTTTCTGAGCATTTTCATAAAATCCTGACAACTACATCAACTTATTCAAGTGTGACCTCACATCTATAGGACATCATGCTCAGTGCTTCCGTCTGCCTCTCCATTAATGGAACTAGCTGTTTATTTTGGTTCCATGTGACTTGTAATTGAATACTGAATTTGCATGTTTGCTGTTCATCCTGATTCCCAGCATGTGCACTCACAATAACAAATCTTAACTTCGGGCTCTGAAGCTCATGTACAGCTGAATCTAGATTTCCAAAGTTCTACAGTTCAATGGTATTTATATCTGGAAGTTTCACTTGGTTCCTTGCAGACATAAAAGAACCATTTACAAAAATCAGATACAGTGGCCAGTTTAGACTCTAAGTCTGCAGGAATATTTCAGTTTGCTGGTTCTGAAACTTCAGTGAAAGTCTGCAGAAATAGTTTGCATTGGGTAGCTCACAGAAACAATATTTCTTTTGTTAATGTCTTCCTGCTTCCAATTATAGCAGAATGAGAGAAGAAAGGGGAAATAACTGATTCCAGGGTTCATATAATTAGATATAATACCCTCTATCATCATCAGTACTCGATGCTTTTCTTTAGGCAGTCTCAAAGACTTTTTGAAATGCTCAGAAACCACTGTTTATGTCAGAATGATCACAACTGCCATCACTTTTAGGAATTTGACTTTGCAGAGAGAGAAGTGGTGGCATAAGCCCTCTCTCCAAGAGGTAGCAGCATCAGCTCTGTATGCAGACCCCGAGCATCCTGTCTTCCCTTCTGTCTTAACAACTCTGGCAGACATGAGGAGGTGACTTCCTTCTCTGGTGACAGCAGGTTTGATTACACTTGTGCTTATTCACGTAATTTGCTTCACCTTGGCCTTCCTGAAAACATTGCCTTGGTGCTGCACACCTCTGTCAGTCCTGTTTGCTGACCAGACAGCTGACTGCAGGTTAGGGGCAGTGAGACACCTGCCTACATAAGGTAGGTGCCTTAACACAGGTACGTTAATGATAGGACATGCCTCAGCCATGACTGTTCATGCCATAAGTGGAGCCTGAGGTCTCTGCCTATGTACCAGTTTTGGACATGTACCATCCTCCTCTGCTCCATCTCCTCTTCTCCTCACTAATTTAAGCAGCCCAAGTTGCAGGGAATTCCTCAAAAATAAAACCATTCTCCCCTGCCCTGATGTCTTCTTAAAACAAGGGCAGAATTGTTCAAAATAACCCAGGGGAAGAAATCCAAATAGGAGGTGACCTCTTTCGAACCCTTGGTGCTGGGGGCCGAGGTGTGCCCCACCACAAGCTCCCAGGGTCATTCCAGCACCTTTGTCTCATTCCCTCCTGGAGAAACGCCTTCCCGCGCTGCCTCCCACGTAACTCGTAACTCGTGTTTTCCTGCGGCCCATGAAGAGCTCTCTGTTCCCCCACATGAGTCATGCCCGCGGGCTGAGGCCACTGACATCAGCCCCTTTGCAGCCCTCAGTAGGGCTGAACACGCCGGCTGCCCCTTGCTGTTTCTTTGGAGCTTTGTGCTGAGTATAACGGCTGGGACTGTTCGTCAGGGAGAGTGAGAAGCCGAGAGCACGGCTCGGCACAGAGCAACAGCTACAGCAAGTGATCTGTTGTGGGGGATGCCATCCAGTGAATTGGAGGAGAAGCAGCTGCAGCAGCCCTGCCTTTCATGCCTGCTAGCAGGCAAACCCTCTCCCGGCATCCCCGGAGTGGTGCCACAAACTGAAGCCTTGCCGGCTGTCGCTACCTGTGCCAGCCACTCTGGGACACCGGCACATGCTGCAAACACCTCTTTATTTGACGGTGTGGGCACTTCATCTGATACTGCAACAGAGATGGTGTGGCTGGTTTTCAAGACTGCTTGAGGACTACAATAAGAGCTCTTTATAGGCATAAAATTACCATTCTTCAACACTGGCAAACCATTCCCTTTTCCAGGAAAGGTGCTTTGTAGTACCGCAGGAAAGTTATCCCTCAGGTGTTGCAAGCTACACCAGCAGCAGTGCCTGTAGCTCTGACCAGAGGCTACCACAGGTATTTTTATCAAGGGATTGAATGACTTTATGACCTTGATGGATGCAGAGTCAGCTCAAGAGTGTTCAGCTGTGCAAACAAAATGTTGCCACCTCAGTGATAAGAGGGAAGGGTGTCCATGCCAGGGCAGAGGAGGGGAGACGGAAGGATGAAGCAGATAATAATGACTCAGGGAGATGGCTCCAACCCTGGGCTTGCCGTTTTGGGGAGATAGGCACCCCACGTGCTTCAAGCCAGTCCTCTTCTCTCCATTGCAGGAGCAGCCAGCCTGGTTTAAAGTGTTTTGCCATAAGCAAAATGTGTAATGAAGCATTTTTCTACCCATTTACTTCTGCTAGCATCACCAGAGATTAGAGCCACCCCAAAGTGGTCTGCTCACCTATGGACTTAAGCTACACCAGCCAAACCCTCTCCATGTCTAGCAAGGAAGAGCTCTTTCCATCTAACATTGCTTTTAAATGTCAATACATTACACATAGAGGCACAAACCAAACTTCTCAGTTCCAGTGCAAACAGACTTCTGCTTTTCCTCTGAATCATTCATCTAAGATCACTATTTTGGTCCTGTTTGAGGACTAGACTACAACTCTGGCCTGCAGTTCTGCTTTAGATTTGACTGAACCTCTGTGAAAAGGTCAACTACATATATGAGATTCCATTACAAGAGATGGGAAACACCTGATGGCTGCTATTGCTTTCTAAGGCCTGTTTCACCCATGAGATTTCAATACCCTGAACTCAAATCCATTCTGCAGCTTGTCCCCCAACTCTGGCTACACGCTCTGTAAGAACATCCTTTTTTTTTCCTTTTCCTAGTGGAGGCACAGCAGCTGTTCTGTTTTTCTGCTGAATGAAGCAATGTTTTACCATCTACGATTTACTGATTTGCAGATCTTGGTGGCAATGCTGTCACAGAGTTCCCACCATCAGTCCCTGCCAGCATTTCCTCCCTGCCACACAACACTCAGGGGGCCTTTCAGCTGGGCTAGTGCTGTTGCTCCTGGGGCCAAGCTGATCAGGGAACTCATCTAGTTGAAATAAATTGCAAAAACAAGCCAAAAAAAAAAAAAAAAAAAAAAGAAGGAAAAGAAGATAAAAAGATCCTTCCTATTTTACAGGACATTTTGTTCATGGTCTTCCACCCCTACCAGTTCCTGATGCAGCTCACTGGAGATTCACACAGAGAGTTATTTGGGCATAACTGGGAGAGGGCTAAACTGAAGCAAAATGGTGGGGAAAAAAGTGCGGGATGGGAATACCTCAAGGTAGAATCACTACTAAAGCTTCCTTGTCCTCAAACCATGGCCAGGGTTTCGTATCTCTGGCTGACATTATCCACGAGATCACCATAACTTTCCAGTAAAAAGCCAATTCATTTCTCAGTTTATACATCATTACCCATCCCCCACATACCAGAGAATTAGCAATACAGACTCCTTTAGGGCCTTAAAAGGATCCTTAAGCTTCAGTTTTCATTTTTAAATGAATACAAGCATTCAATCGAGCTGTAAACTATTGAAGTGAGACACCACTTCAGTGAGAAACAAAATATTTTCTTAATAATTCACTTAATTGTCCCATTCATGGACCTATGCTTTTGGAATAGGATGTGCTTTGGGATTCCAAATAACACAAATAATAACAATAACAACAGCACATTCAATTTTACTGAATGAAAGAGTGATAGAGCAAAAGGCTCGTGATACATTATCACCAGAGGTGCAGGAGTGTGGGTGGGAAGCGGGAGGCTACAACAAGAGACAGATAGAACAGCTCCTACATATGACTTTTTCCTCTGTGCTGCTATTTGCCTTTTGCTCAAGTAGTGTAGCAAATATATTAACACCCGCATGAAAAATGAGCTGAGGTAATTCCATCTATGAGCATGTGATCAGTCCCGCTGCCACAAATGTTTTCCCTCTAGGTCTGTATCTGAATCTCACATAGACTGACTCACGCTGCAGCCACGTACGTCATTACTACCCAGCAGCGTCAGACTGTCATTTGTTTCCTTTTGGAACGGGATGTTCTATAATAGCTCCAACTCCCACTCAACAGTTTATGAAATTGCAGTTCTTTCACATACCTCCTTTGTTTCTGAGGTGCTAAAACAGGAGCAAAGAGTGACCTGAGCTCAGGGATGCCTCACCCAAAATCCTAACAAGATGTGTCTTTTAATAGGATGAACGTGCAATGGTTCTCAGTGCACTGTAGAGTTTGCTCTTCAGGAAGACAAACAAGGCACATTGAAGAGCTGTTGCTTCTAGGGTTGCAGCTTGAAGTACAACCCCACATCTCATTCACAAGGCTCTCTCTCCCACAGCCAGGAAAAGACTGTCACACAAATGGAAGCTGAAGCCCTGGATGTGCTGATGGGAGCCATCAAAGCAGAAACAGCTCTGCTTCAGAGTGCCTCACTATGACACTCAAATATGCAACATGCACTTTCCAGCACTGGCTAGTTTGATTCTCTGCTCCTAACAAGCTAATCTATATCCGTGTCTTAGTCTGGATTGGGTGTGTGCTTCACAAGTGAATCCCAGACTTACTGTGCTTCAGGTCATGCTGCGGCAGTTTCAGAGCTCAGTTTACAGGATGGAGCTAGTTCTAGTCTCAGGTTAAAAACCTCAAGTGTCCATAGCATAGACATGGAGTCCCCAGCTTCAACTGGTTTGTTCTGCTGGTTTAGTGTTCCTGTTACACCAAACCACCTGCTACTAATGCTTGCTACTTGCCTTTTAAGCTCAAAAGTCTTCCAGTTATTGGATCACAGCACACAACTGCAAAAGGAGGAATGTGATGTGGTTCTAGGGGTGCAGCAGAAGAGAGGAGGCTGCAGTCCCCCAGTGATCCCTACCCATGTAAAAACCAAGTTCATCAGGATACACCTGTAATGGTGTCAACTTTCCTGCAGGGAAGATCCTGATGGGCAGATGGCTCAAAAGGACAGAACTGAGGGAGCAGAGAAACAAAGAATGGAAGGATACAAAAAATTATGGTCTTTCTCCTTTTTACTTTTGGGATGCTGCTATGATTCAAGGCAGGCTAAAATGGATTTGTCCTCACACCTGATACACAGTAAACTGGATGAATCACTATGCAGCATTCAGTGTCCTCTGCTTCAAGTGCTGCTTATCAAAGAGCATTATAATCAAATGTAGATCTTCAACTACTTCCTAAGGCTGCAGCCAGTCCTCACAAGGAGGTCCATGCCAATTTCAGGTGTGGTAAAACTCGTATTCCTAGCATTCTGAAGAAATAAATTTATCACTTACTACCTACCCCTGGGAATAAAGTGGGAAGCTTGAGATCTAGAGAGAATTTGGAAAAGCAAAGTTTTTACTTGCAAACTGTGCATAGCCTTTCTTTGAGAAACAGAAAAGTTCCTGAGGCTAGTGCCTGCAAGAGACTGCCCTAAGAGTCTCTGAAGGTGTTTATTCTGACCTGGACCTTTGTCCAATGTAGATTCATTGGGGTTAAATAAATAAGCGTTAACAAACCCAAAGCTCCAGACCTTCCACTGTCCTGCACTGAGCCGAGACCTTAAGTAAAGAGGCTTAAGTCACATTTATCTTTTCTTTGACCTAAAGATGAAGCACAGCTCAGTCCATCCCAATTATCGAGTGAAAAGACAATTATGGCTGTACTACCTTGCATTCAGCTGCCTGAGAAATCCTTAGAAACCACTGTAAAGGCAGATCATAACAGCCTGACATTCCCTTCTTGATGCAGACACCTTCACATGCGGCTCAGGCTGGGGAGAGCAGTCAGCACCCCCAGCCCTGGCTTTCATGACAGCCATTAGGAATCTTCCTGGTACTATCTGGCCAGCTTTAGCCAATGCTGCATTGCAGGAATAACATTGCTCAGGCTCTCAGTGCTGGCCCTCGATCTTTGGCAGCCCTTAGGACAAAAGACAATCTATAAATGCAAGTCATTATAATCTTATAGACAGCACCTATAGCTTTACCTGGACTTACCTGGGTTGAAGTGGAGGGCGGTGTTTCTCTTGACATTCAAAACAAAGGTGTGCACTAAAGAATATGAGGCTTCTCGTACACAGGGTATTGTTCTGGATTTCGTAGTTCTTCAGGGTTGTCTTGGCAACGAAGAGGGTTTGCCGCTAGAGGTGTGTGAAACACTGGGCAACAAAAAGCAAAACGACTCCCACTTGTTTCATTCCACCACCCAGTTATACTAGACTTTTTCAACCTGCTGGGATGTTATTAGTGTGCTGTGTGTTGGGAGGGGCAGCACTAATCAGCATGGACTCCTCTGCCCAGCCCCCCAACACTGTGATTTTGAAAACGACATTTTTTGCTGGAAAATGATGTCTATTCAAGCTTTGTTCCCTTTCTCCCTTCAACTATCTCCTTCGGAGTCATTCCTGGATGGCAATGGAATTGATTATGGATGGTTTTAAGCAAAATTAGTTTGGGGTTTTTTGTTTGCTTCAGTTATGGAAATTTTAAATGACTTTAATGAAATCAGTGGAGTTACTGTGGAGTGATTTCAATGTGACAGAGTTTGCCAGTTTGCTCCAATCTAAATGAGTCTTTCCTTCATCAAGAGAAGTAATGCTGGACAGCTAATGTTGCATCTGGTCAGCAAGTGAGTAGAAGTGTCCCACTTGCCCTTCTGGCTCATCTCCTTCCATGGACAACAGACCTTTATTCACTGTGGATGAGATCCAGAAATTACTCTGGAAAGTTTTTAAAGCATTTTTTAGGGCAGTTTCTCTTCACTTATACATGTCATTTGCCTTTATTTTTACTTACTGAAGGTATTAAAAAAATTAACCCCAACAGCTGTTCCAATTCCTATAATTTTTATGTAGCAAAGGGAAAAAGGTCTCAACAGCTGTGTCAGTAAAACACAAGCCAGGTGGCCTCCCTAAGGCTACATGTATAAAATCGATCAGATAATGTTTTTATTGTCTGAGTTATTGTATTTCTTTACTACTTTGCTCTTGTGGATTCTTATAGAGGTATTGGCCACTTATTTCTTATGTCCACCCTCTTCCCTCGGTGTTTGAGCTGTACTGTAACTCAAGACAGATGTTATGGTGATTCAGCCATCAAGGGTGAAAATTGCCCTTTCAGCACAATCCTTCTGAATTTATCTTGAGGACTTGAATGGGATTTAAGGCTGGGTAAAGAGCAATTTTACAGATCTGTCCTTTCTTTGGGGAGAAACTCAGGCCATGGCACCAAACACCTCCCTAGGAATGTGCAAGGCACTGCCCACGAAAGGTTGGCGGAGGGAGTTTGTTTTCCATGTTGCATAACTAAGTCACCTTGACAAGGTAGCTGGATCATCCTCAGGCAGAGGCTAATGACTCACGATTACACAATAGCCTGAAAGAACTGTTGTTTTGTACTCCAGTGTGTGAAACGCTGGGGATTTGTAAGCTGCTAGCCAAATTCTCAGCCGGGTGGCACTGAAATCTGTATGGTCAGATGGACTTAAAACCACAGTTGCCCAACTGATGTCATCTCAGAGCATATTTCTACTGACAAAGGCTCATGAAGAACTTAAGAACTTCCCCTACCAAGGGGGGAATTCCTCAACCAGCCTCCCATCCCGCACAGAGCAAATTTTATCCTTCAAAGCTCTGGTGCTTCTTCAGTTTACCCACTACGACAGTATTGCCACGAGAGTCTTCCAGCTGCCTGCTCCAAGCCCCATGTCTTACAGCACCACACTCTATCTGTGCTCCAGCTCATCAAACCATGGTCCAAACCCTAAGTCTTGCCCAGCCACCAAAGGCTCACCTGCTAAGTCTCTTCCTTATAAACCCTCCTAAGAGCATGCTTCTATTGCTATAAGGGAGCTTGCTGCTTTATGGCTATGTTTTCCATAAGTTGCTTATTGATATTTTCTTTCCCCAACTTCTGTCCTTGAATTATGAACTTGCAAGAAAAAAGTGAAAGCACTGATGTGTCTGAAAATTGCCAGCCACCTCACAGGTGGATAGCAATGGATATTCATAGTAAGAACAGCAATGATAACTGTTGGAATAATTAATTTTTGGTTGTTATTATTTTTTCTCCTATTCCTACAATATGCAACAAATACAGGCTGCAAACAGTTCCTGAGCCCAAAGAAATATTTTCAGGTGACACAGAGTGCAAAGAAAAGAGAAATAAGTTTTATATTATTACAAACACATATATAGCTAGTATAATTACATATGATTATTATATAATGATTTATTTTTTTGCTGAATTTTCTAATTTTTAAAGTTGCTTTACAGATTAAGCATAATGATAGTATATAGTTAAATACCTGAGACTTGTTTATATACCAGTAGGAATTTTTTTTTCTTTTTTTTTTTTTAATTGGTCTTGAGAAAGAAAATATATAAAAATGTCCATATGTGAGAAGGACCATCCTCCAGGGAATAACACAGCAGAATCATCACTGAGGATAAAGGACAATTTCATTCTCCTCTAAATCATTCCTTTTTGGTACTTTTTCTTCACATTTAGTATCTGGATTGCAATTCCCTCTGTATGTACTAAGCCTGTGTTATTACAATTCCAGCATGATATATGTTTATTTGGAGTCTAACAAGATCATGAATCAGGAAATAGCATTGCACTTTATATTATGTATTTATTTATTGTGTTAGGATGAAATTTACCTGGGTCCAGAGAACAAAATTAGGCTGTTACAGCCCTTGGTTTCATATAAGTTATTTTCCTCTCAATGTCTATGCCCCGTGGACAGAAATTTATTTCAGCAGCACTGAATGACAATTCTCCCATTCTCTCACTGCCTCTAGGTATGATTTCTATACCTTTCCTCCTGCTTCCAATTTTGTATCCATTGCTTGAGTGCTTGAATACATAAAATATAATACCAACAATCACAGAGTGGGAAAATCTGCAATGTGTAGGGAAGACTTTTTGTTCCGATTCAATGCTTTTGTAATTAAAGAAATTCTAATCAGTAATTTGATGTCTTCAGTGACATTATCATACTTTTCATCTTAACCTTTCAACTGAATTTTAGAGGCTGGTTGGCCCATTAGAAAGGACTATTTTGCAGACAGCTTATGGGGTGCAGATTTGGAAGATCTCAGTTCTTCTCTGAAGCATATAGCACACTGAGCAATGAAAGATGACTTTAAAAGAAATAGGTACTAATAACTGTATATGTGGAAGTGGAAAATTACATTACAGGATATAAAAGAGATCAGTGTATTTAATAACACAACAGTACTTATCTTTAGCAATACTAAAAATATCAGTGAAAAACATTATGAGAACTTTAAGTGTCCAAATATGTTCTGACTGCTGAATTTGATAACTTCACAAGAATCTAAGTCTCAAAGACTTGAAGTCTTCCTGAGATCAGACAGTATTCCTACACAAAATGCAGGAGAGAAGTTAAATGAACAAATGGCAAGTTTATGTCATATGGAAGAGTTATAAAATCATTAAGCAAGTGAAAGTTTATTCAGTTAATTGGCTAAGTCCCAGCAAGGATTTCACAACACTATCAGCAAAGTGGTGAAATACTGAAAAAAAAAAACAAACCCCAAACCCGAAAAACAAACCCACAACTAAGCAACCAAATGCTCAGTTTCAGAGAAGCACTCATTTAAGAAACACTCTGAAGTATTCTTAGATAAGGAGCTGTTTATCAGCATGTGTATGTTTTTCCTGGAATCAAGGTCCATGCAAGTTTTTCACATACACAAACATTCTCTCGATGTTTTGCGATTTCTCCTCGCTCAAGCACCAGAACACAGGAAAAATGGAAGTAACAAATATATGGTTCTGAGGAGGTACGATGTATAAATATTATTTATATTTACTTAGTTATTTGAGCTAAGACAGAGACCATCAGAGTGTAATGAGTTAACCAACAGCAACTTCTGTCACATTTTCTTGTGCACAGAGTAAAAAAAGAATCTCTTAAGAACATGGATGGAGAGTGTCCTGGTTTGAGTGAAAACAGAACTAATTCTGTGCAGTGATTTTACTTTTCAGTTCAGTTCTTCTAACTAACACCACTTTCTGAAGTCAGCAGCCTGTTTTCACAGACAGTGTCTGCTGCTGGCAGTGATAACACCCCCTGTTTAGAGTTACTACTAAGGATTGATATGCAGACCAAAGCCACTGGTGGATCTTGTGCACCACACTGGGGGTGCAGGAAAGTGAAAGGCTGCACCTGCAGGGAGGAGCAGACAGGGCAGGTGACCCCAAACTGACCAACGAGGGATTCCAGCCCATATGTGTCATATTGGGTATAAAGCAGAGGGATTTGAGGGGTCTATAGGGGCTTCCTACTCCCGGGCTCTTCTCCCCTCTTGGACTGGTTCCTCAGAGCATCCAATGAGGACTCTGTCCGTTCTGCCTTCAATCCCGTGTTCCTGAATCCGGTAGCAGAATCCAGCTCCTGAACACAGCTCCCATCTGCTGCGGGGCCCAGGCTGAGACCCCTGGTGCCTGCTCTACAACATCAGTGGTGACGGTGATGTAATTACCATCAGGGGGTTGGGTTCCATACTGGTTTTGTACGTAAAAGCTGTTCTAGTTTCCTTTTCTAATCACAAGCCTCTCTCTCCCTTATTCCTTTTCTCTTTCCCTTTGGGGAGAGAGGGGGGTTAATAGAGAGGGTCTAAGGGGCTGCCCTGACCCTAAACCATGACAGAGAGGAATATCTTGAAGAAGGAGCACAAGAAAAGATAGCTCATGCAACTGCTGATATAATAGAAAATTGGAAAGCTCTGAAAGAAAACAAACAAAGTTGAGCTGTAACCTATGTAAAGACAATGAAAGATGTGCTCTGGACACCCAGTAAAACCCCAGTGTAGTTGCACTGATCACACAGCATCTGAATTCAGTTCCTGAGTTTCTGCTCCATGATGTACCTTTTCTTAGGAATAGCCTGGATATCTAGGCAACATTTCACCCTATCTTCCAGCATACACAGAAGTTTAAAAACAATGTAAATAGTTTCTGATGCCAAACACCTCATTTGCCAAGAAGAAATGATGCATTTCTTTCCAGGATTACATTATAACCAAGATTGATTTTTGTATTGTCTCTGGCAATTCTTTACCAAAATACCTCCTGATGGAACACAACATGTAACTCACGTGTACATTCAGGGAAACTTCTGTCAACAGCTGACTTGGAAATGTTCATACCAAACACACTGTACTGTACCCTGCTTTTAAGCTAACTTCCAGAAACTACAGAGGTATTGTCATGGGAGGTGTCACAAGGTTGTGCAAGGAGCTACAAAGTGATAAAGATCTTATGGAAGAATAATAATATTTAACAAAACTAATCAAAAATAATACCCCAGATTCTCTTAGAAGAAGTGAAATATTGTAGTGTAAGGCAACCATCATCCAGTAGGAACACAGGCCAAGTCTCAAGTGGTGCATCACAGCATGAATTATAAGGTCAGTTGGTGCAATTGCACAGACTGACTGGTCACAAACATGCCTGCAACTTCTGTATCCAGGTCTGTTCTCTTATCGAAAGAAACCAAGCTCCATAAAAAACCAGCCACTTTATATATCTACATTCATATATGTAGATTCATCAATATTCAAAACCATATACTATAAATTCAAAGATTTCCTCTGGAAATAGAACAAGCATCATCAAAACACAAACCTAAGAAGAAATAAAAGGAAACAGAAGAAAAGAAGGGACAGCTGACAAGCAGTAAAGAAATAGTGAGAAAATATTTGTGAATATGTTGGGTCATTATGAGATGGATCTTCCCTTGCCTCCAATTTTAGTTACTTTTGAGAATAGCTGTGTGACTAAAAATTTGCTCATGGCTGTCATCCTCAAGACATATTCTCTGCAAGTTTCAGCCCCGGAAAGAAGAAGAGCAGGAATATCATGAGCTGTTTCAGTATTGCAGACTCCTACCATGGAAAAACTTTTTGATTAAAAGTAAATTTCACTGACTTTGATCAATGTGGCAGACTCTGCTTCCAACAACCAAAGGATATTCTAAGTCAAACATAGTTTATAAGGCTTAAGTCATTAAGCATTACTGAGCTGACCAATCACAGACACACGAATACAGACTCATCACCACTAAGTGATGTCGAAAAAATAACCACATCAAGAAAACCAAAAGCTTAAAATTTGGAACAGCACAGGGACTGAAAAACTTCAGTTTCTACACAGGCAATTTGTCAAATGAAAAAAAAACCTAAACAACAAGGAAATTCTTTTGCTGACAACTACATGCTCAGTTATATGATTACATTGTTGTTGTTGCCCTGCTCCTCTTCTTCCTCATGAGTTTCTATCTAGGAAATATTTCCAGAAGTTGCTGGTTCAGTTACCTCTTTCAGACTCTTGGCATTCAGAGGTTCCAGCAACAAAGCCTTATTATTATAAATACTTCAGCTATAATATTTCTAAGGAAATTAGACCAAGTATCATAATCTGCTGCTGACTCTCACCTAGCAATTTTAAAACCTCTATTGTGGGAGAAGGCTCTGAGGTCAAAACACTAATTTTGTTATTTCATTAAAAGCAAAAGAGGAAAAATAGGTTAAAAATTCCAAAACCTGAGAAAGGAAGTCAGGAAACAGCAAGATGAGAGCGGATGAAAGCCAGCACTACATTGATGACTCCAAAAAATCCCCAGCCAAAGCGCATCATAAAGTTTGGTCTGGTACAACAAGATGATAAAGAGTATGCTTGTATTGCACAGACTTTTTAGAAAGTTTTTTTAACCTTTCTTGTTCATCTTTGTACTTGCATAACAGCCCATTCTTGAGCTCGCAGTCATGCAAGTTCTCCTCACTCACACATAAAGTTACATTGCCTTCTAGAAGAATACTTTTTTCAGTACAGGCATCAGCCATGAACATTACCTTCTGGCCTTCAAACTTGTCAAGTAATATCTAGTACTTAGATATTAGCTACTATCTTGAAATTAGCAGTTTTGACGCAATCAAGATATTTCACGACCTTGCAGAAGTACATGCAACGAGTCAGTGGTAGCATAAGAGGTGCTCTATCACTCTCTCTTGCACTCAGCATTGCTTTATAGAATGACATAGTATCAAAGATAATATCCAGCCTCTGTAACAAGCAAATCATAGACTAACTAATACAAAGCATTAAAGCCAAAAGTAATTTTCCCTGCCCCTCTAGAGAACTGTAACCAACACTATAGAAAAGACTGAATGAAATCCTGCTGAGTCCTGTGTGGAGCCCAGTTGCAAGCCAAGAGTGATGTAAGATTTGCCTGGAGTTTGAACTGAGCCCTCTGCATTGTTCTGAGAGCTCACCATTAAAAGAAGGATAAATGTTAGCAATAAAAAGTCCAAAACAATGAGCATCTGAGAGCCTAGTCTAAAGATCTGCAAGGGATCTCATAAATATATAGTAAACATCCTCACTGATGGATTCCCCAGAGGAGAAAATTTCTACATTACCCACAAAGCACATATTTTACAAACCGTTTCTGTCCGAATACAAAGAAGTGAAGCAGAGTATAACATAACTAGTAAAATTCAGAGTTTAAAGCCAAGGGAAACGATCAAGATTAGAGCTGCTCTACAAAATTGTATCTCCCTTCACATAGTTTTCTTTTAATTCCTATAATTTGTTGATGAACCAGTAAATGAGACTCTTAACTGTCAGTACTGTTAGATATCATGGCTTTGGGTGCACAAAGATAAATTGAACACTATGGGCTTAAATCCCATCAATGCTACAGGCAACTGCTGTGGGTTTTGCCACTCAATGTGCTGGTAAAGGATTAGGGTGTTTGCTGTCGATTTGCACTCTGGTGCCCTAAGCTTTAAAGAATGCAGTAGGTCCTGGCAATTTTTGTTGGCTCATGTCCTTTGTACATGGGCTGTGTGTGACCAAGAGTAGCTTCTCAGGAAGAACACAGCAGAAAGTCGAGCATGCTCCGCCAAAAAGCCCCTGGGAAGCAGGGTTTGTTGGCACATCCCTACCTTCAAGCAAGCATCCAGTAGGGGTGCATCTTAGAGTTATTCACCTCCAGGCAAAATGGCATAGATCTCTTCTAAGGCAGACTCTGAAAGCAAAATTACAGAGGGTATGGCTGGTAAATACAAAAGGGGAAGACGGGAGAAACACGTAACAAAGAATATGCACATACAGAAAGGGAGTATTTCTCTGTTACCAGAAGTGGTTACACATATAGGATATACTTATATAGGATTCTACTTCTCCTCCTGGCATTCAGCCCTGGGTGGTGAAACAGATGATGCTCTAGGTCCAATTTTTTCCCAGCTGTATGATACCAGCTGAGGGACCCTCATAAGCACCACATAGCTCTAGAAACAAGGACTTGCAAGTTGAGTTTATGCCTGCACAGAGGTGCTTGAGGTGGCCTTTAGCTGCTGAAATTCCTAGCGCCTTTGCATCTACTCCTTCTTGTCTCCTAAGTCACAGCAGAAAAGGACGTGGGTAAAACCCAGCTAGCCTGGTCATGGACTACCTCTCGGGGTCCATCGTGGTAAGATACTATATTCTGGAGCTGAAGTGAAATAACATTTGAGAAAAGGAAAAGAAACTACACATCTAAGAGAAAGAAATCTGGTATAAAACACATAGAATAGCTGAAGAAAAAGAAGTGACAACAAACAAGCTCTGCAGTCAAAGAAAGGGTAAAATCTTGGCCCTACTGAAGTCAGTGGGATGTTTGCCAGAGAGCTGTAGACAGGTTGTTTTATCCAGGATTTTTAATTAGTGATTAAATGATTCAATGGCAAGTTGGCTGCTTTAAGAAGGAAAAAAATCATAGAATAGCTCCAGCATGCTTTTCCCTGCCCCGCCTACCCCTTGGGGGGGTACAGATCATACACAGCTTTTTTATGGGAGTCTTGACAGGTATTTCACTGAACCTTAGTTGAAATCTGTAGTCTCCCAGGCCCTGCCCCCTTCCCCAGTTTGGGGATGAAGATAGGAAACACCTGCTAATGACACCAGAGACACAGCAAACAGCAAAAGTCACATGTCAGCAGAAAGCACACTGGAAAGCCTGGCCTCTGCAGTATGGCCACAGTCTATCTGATGGTGGATAGTATATATGAAGAAATAGGATTCATTGTGCTGCATTCATTTAATTGACGTACATTTAAATGGATTTTAATTATTCTGGAGCGACATACCCACAAATAAATACAGCATCTTGCTGCCTTAAGGCATAAATGGCTTTGTTAAAAGCCCCCCAACCCAAATGATATATTCATACCACACACTTCTCTTATTCCACTTGATTTTTCTGCTTTGCTCAGTGTCCTCCTGCTTTTCCCTCTCCAAAGTACATTGGTTTCTATGGAAACAAAACACGTCATTGGAATGGACAGAACTTGGTGACATCCCCACGTGCAGGCAGAAAATGCAATTTAAATAAGCATTTTGCATTTTCTAACATGAGCCGAGGAAGACAACGGACAATTATCCTGTGCACGTGCATGTACATGTGTTTGTGTGGGCAGCCGCCCGTGTGCGTGCACACTCCCTCTCGCCATGCGATTTACACACATGCAATGCCACCAGCTTCCCAGGACAGCTTGCAGCAGAAGGCTCGGCAGAATCCATCCCATCCTATTCTGTTTTAATATAGCTGAAAATTGCTTTGACAGCTGAATAGCTTCTTTGTTTATAACTCGTTCTTAGCTGACTCTACTGCATTATGTAGCTTTGTAAAGAGATTACTTTGTCAAAAACTGAACATATATGGTCTGAACATGAACAATTCAGCATGATGAACTGCATTCATTTTATGTGACGTACGAGGCTGCAATTCTGCTGCTTTTAATGTGTCTGCTTTTCTTTGTGGGTTTCATTTTCTGATCTTAAGTGGTTTTTAAAATTTTTGGGGCCTTTGCGATTATCTTCTTACCCTTTCTTGGATAGATATAGAGAATTTTCAATATGTCAAATCTCAATACATTGTATCTTACTGTATATGTTGTGAACAAAGTTTATGTCTGCATGTAACAGAAGAACATCATTATACAGTTAGTTAATTATCCACCTGCAAGTATCCTATTCCTGCCCTAAGTTGCTACAGTTTTGTTAGTGTTGTTTTAATTAGTATTTCAACACAGAGATTCCCCAGCAAAGCCTTAGAAAATGGACCCCACTACAGGGAAAAATATATAGAATATATATAGCTTCTTACCTTGTCCCTTCATCCCCAGACCTAAAAGCAATGGGAAGTAGGCAGATGTCCATCTGCGCGACTTCAGTACAGATGCATATGAAGCAGTCCCTTGCCTTACAAAGCCTCATCAAAAACATTAAAGCGAAACCAGCCAGCACAGCATTACTTGCACTATCAGGGTCTTGCACTGGGCACTGAATAAGCTTTGCAAACTCTGCTGGCTATCGCCTTTAATGGTGCTTGAGTTGATGGCACCGATGGTCTCTTATCACTGCTGTAGTTTTTACTTCCAGCCATGGCTTGGTTAGAAATTATTTCAATATTCACTTTTTGCCCTGCCTGAAGGCACAGTGCAGACTCAGGGTATTTTCCTCTGTTTTCTCCTGGCTTTTTCCTCTCTTCCTCCCTCAGTATTTTAAAATAAACATCATTAAACCTGATGGGTAGATGATATGGTCCAGTATAAAGATGACTAATAACATTAATTGTCCTAATAGCAAAATTCCTACAGACTTTGTAGTAGGTATTACAATGACTTTTTGTGGATTGGAGATCGAGAGCTTTACTCAAAGATAGCACTGGAGGCTTTTCTTCTGTGGGACATGGAGCTGGGCCTTCAAGCATCTTGCATTATAACAGTTTTTGCTCAGCCCGTGAGGTGGCAGAACTCCAATGTACATTACACCTTGCATTTTGCACTCATTGGTATTTTACCACTTCTGAAGATAACCAACCTTCTCTAAAAACACAGGGGATGTTTGTCAGACAGACAAATCCCTCCTTATCTCTTAGTCATAACCATGATTTACTTCAGATGATTTAAAGAGCTTTATACATACTAACCTTTATTAGAAAAAAAAAAAAAAAGAAACTTATTTGCAAATCAGTTTGAAAACAGAAGCCTCAGAAAGAATCCTCAAAACTTTATTTGCTCCTCCTTACACTCCTAATGTGCACATATTTTACGAGAGTTGGCACACTATGTGCTAATTTGTTGAATATATATATTTTAAATTCACCATCTGTGTGGAAGTTCTTTGTACTAGAACTTAGCGTCTCAACTAATGAATTCCTTCTCTTCCACCCTTTCAGCAAAAGATGGATTGCTGTCTATCACTGACAAAAAACATGCCACTGACCATGCAACATTCATGTAAATGATGAAAAGCCACACAGGCAATTTAGAAACAACTATTTTTTTTGTACTGAGAAATTTCACATTTAGGAAGAAGTCATGAGATCTTCAGAGAGTCAGTAAATTTCCACAGATGGTTTCTGTTCTTCACCCCCCCTTGTGGCAAACCTGGCTGAACCACCAAACATGTCTCAATTGGTCTGCAACCTGCTCTGCCGCAGGAGCTCTCGGAAAATCCCAGGCCAGCAGACACCAGACGTATTGGGTTATAGCTGCTGCCAACAGAGGCAGCAGGGATTTGCACCATCACCAGTTGTGTTGGTGGGAGAGGGTTGAAGTCAAGTGGATGGAATACACTGAAAGCACGGAGCAAAAAGAAGAGCATGAGAGAGAGAAAAGGATAGTCATGGTTTGTAGAAGCAATGTACGTAATTTCTGAGATCAGAGGGCCTTGATACAGAGAGAAAATGAGAAGCAGAGTGGGGAAGGAAGATGCATCATCAACTCACAGCATGATCTTTCTGGAGTAAATAACACAGCTTTGATCAGTGTGCCTTGCACTTTCCTTCAAGGAGGTCTCCATATTATTAATATACTAGATGGCAGATTTCTAGGTTCATGTATCTTCTCATTTCAGTGCTGCTGACATCCAGAAAGCTGAAGAAGTCTCCAAATACCCCAGAATTCTTAAAAACATCTAAAATCCCTGCCCCTGACTCTAGTCTTTGTTTCTTCCTGAGAGTATATGAACTTGACTAGCCTTCTATAGGATAATAGTTAATAACAAACTAAGTATGTCCCACTTAGAGAAGCACCCATAGGTCATTGAGTATCAGTCTTCAACAACATAAGAAAACATCAGAGCTTATTAAAGGCCACTTTTCCAAAAAGCATCTTAAATTTTGAGCCCTGATGAAGGGTTAGTGCATAACTCCTTTTTGACTAAAGACATGTAACTCAGATTAGGTGCCTCAATTTGGAGAAACAATGTTTTGAGCACAATTATCAGTCAAGAAATTATGAATAAAGGTCAGCAGAATGTTCTGCATTTCAAGGAGGCAAGTAACAATATAAGAGTCAGATTTCAGGCTCATGCCACTTCTGACTCCCCATTAGTTCACCAAGACATCACTGGTTGACTTGCATCAAGCTCCTCATGGACATGAGGATATGTTGACCAAGAAATGAGATACTGTACATTCTGGTTTCCTGAAAGATGACTAAAAATGCAAGGACTGATGCTATCAGCAGGTGAATATTTTCCTTGTTCAAAGGCTTTCAGCCTTCCATACTACTTGGAAAAGTGGGCATGGTGGGAGCAGAACCACAGGCTCAGCTTTCGGTGCTTGTACTGTAAGGGCTGTAAAGATGAAGGGCATAAGTATAAAATGGGGATAAGCAGATTGGACCAACTATGGATCAAAGCATTTAAGACTGCATCTGCAGAGCTGAATAACTCAAGGAAGTCCAAGGCTACTGTAAATGGATCTTTACTGTCAATGACAAATTTTTCAAGAGGATGGGCAGGCTTTCTGTGGGTATCAGACAAATAGATTCTAAAAGAAACTTTGGAAATCCTAAGAGAAAAAAATCACCCCAAAGAAGCTCAGATATAGTTTCCTTTGATGAGAAAGGATAGGAGTAGGTGCAAGACTTTCCTCATTCTCTTGTCTCAGAGGCAGGCAGTATGATTTTGCACAAGCACAACAGACTGGCCTAGCCATCCATGGGGTGTTTCAAGTCCTCCCTCAGCAGGGCAAAAGTCCACCTGAAAAAGAAGTGATAGGGAAGGAATCCCCGACAGTTGCTGCCCTTGCCTGAATGCTACAAGGCTCTTCCAGTCCTGCTTTGTAAACAGGAATTGCCTTTGAACCCTTAAAAAACACGCACTATATCATTCTGGAATGGTGTTAATCTCTCTGTCATGCAGGTCAAAGCAAGCTTTCTATTATAAGCTCTGTGAAATACACCTCCTTCCCAGCCACTCACTTGCAGAGAACAGAATCCAGCCGGCCAAAATGGTCTGTGTGAAACAGGACACTGGAGAAGGCACTTGAGGCAACGTGAGTGAGGCATTTTGGAGCTGTGAGACCTGAGCTGGAGGCTGAGCCCTTGTGAGGCAATGCTGGCTCAGTGCCACAGTCAAGGAAGCAGAAGAGAGATTTCTCTTTGCTTCCTTGCAAGACAATGGTCTATTCACAGACAATACCAGCTAGAAAGGCCACTGCCTCACCTCCCACCCAAGGTCCAGCAGGGCCTTGCCACAGTGCTCCTCGGCAGCAACCACAGTCCTTGCCTGCCCCTGCCATGCTTTCACCTTCCCTAGCACCTTTGCAACAGTTCTTTTTCATCCACCTTGATAGCACTTATGACAGCTAGAGCCTGGGTAAGATTGGGCTTTGTGGTTACAAATGACAACGTCCCAACCTCAGAGTCATGTTGGCTGATTGACATGTCCCAAAGCACACACACTGATACTCAGGGCGTGGTAAACTGGGGGTTAGCTGAGGATCCTCAACTTCTTTTTCTTTAACACGTTTTCTGTGTATTTTCGTAGGGGTCCAGAGTGCACATTGGTTTTGCTGATAAACTTATCAGTAGCAGAGTGAAACATCCGTTTCATTTGTACTGTTTACACAGAGCCTGTTTCTTCAGTTGGCAACTTAGGATTAAGTGAACAGGGTGACTCTGTGTTTTCATCCATCCCCCATGAAGGTTGCTCCTAGCAGTGTGTGCTACACATCAGAAGATGGGAGAGGGATGCAGTCATGGGCCAGTCCTCCCCTATCCTGGAGGTCTTCACCTCCACCATGGAAGTCTTCTACCCCTATACATCATTGCTAGCCCCAACCAAACCCCCAGAGATGAGGAAAGGCTGTGGCACAGTATGTGGATGCCGATTACATCTCCAAACAGGAGGAACACACAATCGGTGGGATCCGCCTCCTTTCTAGCCCCTTTGTGCTCAGGGGCAGAAATACAAATAAGCCTCAATGTCTTTTTCCTGCTTATATGAACTGAGATCCGTTTTTCAATAGCAGGCCCTGGCAGATAAGTATTCCCTTTTCTTGGTATTTATTTTTCAGGAGAGAAAGCCTTTCAGTCGCTCCCATGGCACTCCCCTCCAGCACTCAGAAGGTGCATTGGGGTGGCAGGTAGAGCTGTGGTTCAGAGATGCTCCTACACCCGCTGGAAGCTGGTGTTGCCATGCCAACTCCACGTAGCCTGTGCACAGGCAGCCCAGGGCACAGCAGGTTGCTGCGGGGTCTGTACTTTTGCAGATAGATTAGTCCCAGGACCCTACAGAGGAAGGTTTAGTTGAAGCTTTGTGCCATGACCGTAGAGCAGATGATGGTGTCCTGCTGCACTCTCAGCTCAGCTGCTCATCTGCCCCTGTCCAGCCCATTTGCTTGGGTTGCCTCACAGAGAATAGGACCATAAGTCTTAGGAGTGAATTTTCCTCTTAAATTAATTACATCACACTACCACTGCTAATAGCTTATGCTGTTTCAGAAGGACCACAGAGATAGAAACAGGTAGGAATGGCAACAATCCTCTCAACAAGCCCAGGCACCCCTGGCAGCAGCCGCACCCACCCTTCACCTGCTCAGCATGTAATGTCATGTGCTGCATGAGACAGCAACCCAGAGCCCATCTAAAGCAAAACACACAGGACACAAACAATTACCCTTCCTCTGCTTAGGGATATTTTAAAAACTTTTCTTTCTGAAAGTAACAAATCCAGCTCTGTGTGAAGCCTGCAGATAACTCATAGGATGAAGACTCACATTTGAACCATATTGTCTTACTGCACCTGGACAATTCCCTGGGTAATTACCTGGGTTACTTCCTTATTGCTTTCTGGGTAAACTAGGTCTGCTTACCATGTCTAACGTTCGCTTAATCTATAAAATGAAGGTGACAGGACAAGTTGTCCCTCTCCTTCAAATGCCAGGAATGCTTTTGAAATCTCCAGATTCACGGCAGCTGAGAAGTGCTGCCTGTTGCTATAGGCAGCTCAAGAGGAGCACATGTCAAAGGTGGACAACAACAGGACTGATTAAAAAAATATGTACTTGGGGTTGTGTAGCTTTTTGTCCCCAAGAGCAAAAAACGGGTGCATCATCTACAATTGTTTTGGTATTTTTTCTTGATCAGCCTGAGAGCTAAAGTAGGAATATCTTTACAGATCACAGTATCTGAAATCTCAGGAAGCACTATAGGAACAAAGAGATTCCACTGCCCACCGTGCTGCATCCCAGATACAGCTTGTTCCCTCCTGAGGTACTGCAGTACATCCCAGCCTCATTGGCTGCCACTCTACACATACTGTTCATTCACCTGCACCAACCCTCTCAGTCAAAAGCTGAGCACTTAAAACCACTGCAATGCTTTGGAGGTCCTGCAGCATGTGTAGTGAGATCTGATAAAGGGAAAGCTACTGTAAACATACAATGCAGACAGACACAGAGGTTGTCAAGTGTTTTTGAGGCTGAACTCATACACAGAGCTGCCAGGTTTCCCTTAAAAAAGGGTGTAGTCTGCAGCCCCATAAATAGGAAGTTTTTTGAAGAAGGTAGGTATTTTTTTTAATAAGATGTTGCCAGCAACAACATTTTACTACACTGTTAACATGCACAGTAAAATACAGCAACTAAACAGCACCCAAGACATGAGCCTGTTCTTCAGAGAACCTCTGTATTTCAGAGTCTGCATTAAAAATGGCAATAAACCTGGACCAATTTCAGTGTATCTTTCACTGCATCAGCACTCTTATACTATCTATAGCTTCCCATCCTTTCTCACATAATAAGATCAAACAATCTGGATAGATTTTTTCACTTGAGAGACTCCTTATTCCTTTAGTGTTGCAGAATTTAGAGGTAATTTAACAAAATTTAAAGAACAAAATCAGTTCTTTAAAAATGTATCTAGTCTTTCCAGGGACAGAGATAACCAAATAAAGAACTATAACTTTGCAAGACCACCACAGGGAGACAGACAGAGGCAATACTGTCACAGCAGTATTGCCATGACTGTTTTTTTCTATAACATCCTTCTTTGTAAGTGCTCCTTGCCTGGCTCCTCCTCCTCAGTTGTCACACTTATGAGCTATGTATCTTCTGTGTCATGGCCCTGCACAGGCTGTCTCCATTTTATGGTATCTTTACAAGTCAAAGTAATGACCTGAGTAGCCAGGTTTGGTACAGAAGTTCAATAGTGCAAGTCCTTTGAACCACACTCCTCAAGTCCACTTTTCATCCCATTATCAAATTGGTACTGAATAAAGGCCAAGTGGAAAATCCCAGTATGAAATGCACTCCCATGGCTGACATTCACATAATGGCTATGTTCAGAAAAGGTTTGGCAAGAGACCTCACCATATATTGGACTATGTGAATTGTTTGTGTTTAGTCTATTTTGAATGATTTCTGTTATCTCAGGGTCAAAGTCTCACTTTTCATAGGTAAACATCTTAGAGGACTCGTATTAATGTCATATCACTAGTCAGAATCAGAACTAGTTCTGCTTAAGCACCTAGGGCAGAAAAACATTCAACCAGTGACTCTGGAGACATCAACTGGACAGACCTTAAATGAGAACCATTTGCTGCAGTGCCTAACTGCAGCAATTATACAGCCGAGGCTGGGGACTCAAGACAACAAACCTACTGAAGATATTAGGAAAGTCCCTCACTGCATGTTGAGAAAAAAAAAAAACAACCCAACAGCTAATTTTTTACAGTCTTGAAGTTTCTTTTCTTGGTACAGTAGAATAAAAGAAAGTGTCGTAGTGATGGCTGTAATCTTTTGATGATAATAACCTTTGGCCACACCTGCTCCTTTAATGGACATGTGTGTCTTGTGCTGCACTGAAGAGCCTACAGATACATGCATCCTAGAGCACCCCTGCACACCCCAGAGGGCTTTTGCAAACTGCTCATATAAACTGTTGCATTAAATTACATTTAAATTGAGTGATCAGTAGCTCATGAATTGACCTCTGGCTCTGATTCCTAATATCTAGAGAAGCATCTGACATAAGGAAAGCCCTTAGAGAAAGCACAGGGAAATAAGTAACTATGCTAATTAAGCTATGCAAAGTGCCTTGGAGAAGAGTGCTCCATTTCAAGGATACCCTGACACTTCTGACCCATTACAAGTATCAGAAGAAAAAAAATCAGGAATTTAATGTGGAGTATTTAATTGAGACACTGATAAAAAGAAATCAGTAAAATTTAAAATTAATTTATTCCTTACACCTAGACCATATCAGCTTGGAAGACTTGGTAAATATTCTTAGCCACTAATGTGTCTTTATTTTAATTGTACAGGAGGTAAATCATCCTCATAAACATGACAGATAATCACATTGGCCTGGTGCATTTATGATGAATTGTTTGCTTGTAGCGCAAATGTAAATGAAATAGTCCTATTGCCATAGCCTGCTTAGCACTTAAACACCATTTTTTTCTAATTTATTTGCATCTTTTGAACCTAAGGACACAGAGGAACATTTTGAATTTTACATATCGAGTAAGTATGGTAAGTATTTCTTCCTGAGACTGAACCTGTAAAACTGCAGCTGATTCAATAATATACTAAGCAACTTTTACATCCAAACCCCCTAACTTCTACAGGATCCTCACAGGAAACATACATTAGTTTATACATTTTAAAAATAAGGTTAAAAGGAGGCTTGAAAAAAAAGAAAGTGATATACCACAGTTAAAATGCATATTGGGTACAGAGCTGGGGAGATAAATCCTGATTCAGATTCCTAGCTGTCTGCTTTAGCAGTTTGATGGTGTTCCTTTCCTTGCCTATATTTAGGAACAGATTATCTGGATGTCCCATTCAAATAAAAAAAGCTTTGAATGGAGACAACTCTTCTTCCTAGGATGAGTTGCAGCCCCCCCCCCCGCCCCAAGAATTTTTAGTTGTTCTCCAAATGAAAATGGATAATTTGGGTAAATAATTTCCCTAGTAGATGAAATTCAAACCTCCTGTATTGTAAAACAGTTCTCCTTTTAAATTTACCCTGTAATCTGCTACCTGGCATCTGTATCTTCATCCATATTCACCACATCACTGAAGAGTGTCAGAGCATCCCTTTTTATAGCTATAAAGATGAGCTCAGAGCACAGCCCAGGCTCTGAATATTTGTGAATTTGAAGCTTAGTTCATACTCATCACAGGTATCAAACTGGGATAGATTTTCTGTACTTATCCATGTTGTTGAAAAATTAAGTTAATTGCTTGTTATTAGTACAGGAGGGTCACAAATAATACAAGTCCTTTCCATCCAGGTGTTTTTATTCAATGTCTGGAAAAAGACATGAATACTTGGATTGCATTTCTAGACACGTTTTTCAGTTTTTCCTGTTGGTGGGAACACAGAGGACTGCATATGCAATCTCCTAACACTCTGGTTTGTGCTTCCAGCTATATTTAATCCATATAGCAGGGCAACAGCTTGCTAGCACTGCTAGCTGAAAGAATTACAGTGGAAGTGACCAATGAACCTGAGAAGAATCAGAATAAAGGGAGGCTACAGTTACAGCATTTTCTCCCTCTGACTTCCTAACCAGAGCAATATCCCACAGAGAGAGAAATCTATATCCAACTGAATGGGAGAAAGTCAACTGGGAAAGGCAGCAGCATCCCTTTCATAGCAGAGCCAAGGAAGAAAACCAGCTAACTCTTCCATTGCAAAGTTTCCAGTAGACCAAACCTAAACATTAGGTTTGGTTATGCTTGAGTATGGCTTTTAAAATACATATCCAGGCTTCCTATTCTTCCCCCAGTTCTGAATGCTGCATGCTGTGACCTTGTGCCTTCACTCCTCTCCTGAGACCATGCAGCCTGGCTTGAGGAAATCTCTGTGCTCTGACTTGTGCTGCTCTGCATTTTCTAATGGTCTCATGCGCTGTCTAAGCTGCCCTATAGGGTAATGAGCTATTTTCAGGTTTAATATGATAAGGAACAAGAAAGAATACATTTCTATATATTCTACATATGGAATAATAATTATAATCAATAAGTATATATTTCTATATATTCTGGATTTCTGGATTCTTTCTTTTTGTGTGTGTTTTTGTTTGGTTGTTTTGGTTTTTTTTAATATAAAGAGCAATATAACTGGCTCCTCCCTGTCTCAGTCCTGTGCTATTAATAAAGTCCATGTGAGGAATATACAACTTTACATCACGTGCGGAACCTATCAACATAACTAGTCTCTAGCTAGAATACTTTCCATGTTGTGTATTCTCCATGTAGTCCATCTTTCTTGGACATGTGACCCAGAACTGTGTCATTGGGACACATGTAGTCACTAGACTGATAAAAGGAATTCAAGGGAAACAAAAGCAACAACACTGCTTCTTCCAGCCTCTACTCAGCTTGTTGCTACTTCTCCCTGAAAAAGTTAGTGAGACATGAGAAAGATGTCATTGTCCCAACTTGGCCCTGGTTTTACCTTTCATACAGCAGGCTTTTATGTAAGGCCATATTTTTCCAGAGATTATTAAGAAATTAAGAATCCAGAGATTATTATTAAAAAAAAATCCACAGCTGTCATTTTTTTAAAGCAAATAATCACTCCCACACAATGGCTGAAAGGCAAACTTGTACCTAAAGACTTTCAATTAGCATCACTGACATTTTTCATTGTCCAATCAAAATGTTAAAAATAAACAGAGCCCACAAAGAGAAAAATACACTGTATTTTAACATTCTTTCACAATTCATAACCAAATCTGCGGTCAGCAACATGGAGCAAGAAAGACATTTGGTTATAAGTCATGACTTTAATCAGACAGTCTCACTGGCATCTTGTGGAAGCCTTCCAAATTAAATGGGTGTCCAAGTTAGAGACACCCAGGCTAAAGATGAAACATCAGAAATAAGCTCTTTTGTCTAGAATAAATAGAACCAAAACAGTCAAATGCTCAGGAAGATAACTGATACAACATTGTTCCCCTGGGCATCTTTGTTAGTGATTAACCCAGTGTGTTTTAACTGCCTAAAACAATGAAACTAGTGGACAAGCTATTCTAGTCCTCTGGGCATGAACTCTCCTCCTAATCTCTGCTCACCAGGGCTCCCCACAGCCACATCCTTCTAACGCCCCACTTCTTCCTTCCAGCCTCCATCTGATGACTCACTCTTTTTAATCAGTGCAGCCATCAGGATATTCACCTATCAAATCAGAGCAACCCTTGGACCCACTGCCATGACCTCTGCCGTGCCTATTCCTAACTTTTGTTTATTACTTTCATTCATTGCACCAAATCTAAACTTAGACTGTCATCACTCTGGGGCAATGCCCCCATCGTGCGTGGCACAAAGCCTCTCCGTTGCACAGTCTCTGCACAGCTTACGTAAGCATAAACCTCTAATGCCCAAAGGGATGGAGAAAAGAAAGAATCATAGTTCTCAGGCCTGATTAGTTTTGAAATCAAAGGTAGAACTTCCACTGGCATCAACAGTGCTGGATCAGGCAAGCAGAGACTGATCCTGAAGGCACTGCTAAGTGCCTCTTCAGGGGTCCATGGTGAGGGATTTCATCTTGCCCATTAAAGTCCTTAGGCCAACAAACCATTTTAATGAGAACCATGGAACTACTCCAGCAACGCTTGTTAGAAAGTTACCTGTCATGAAAGACACACAGCATTAAGGAAGCTTGCAGATGTAGGGGTCACCAGAGGGTGTTTTATCTTTCTCTCTGAATTTTCTCCAGGAAGAATGAAGGAGTTAGAAGAAAAAGTGAGATTGTGTCACAGCAGAGGAATGTCTCTACTTACAGGAAGATAAGTATTTTCTATTGAAGTCAAGTAATCTTCAAAAGATGACTATGAGCTGCATTGCCACACAACTGCAGAGAGTTTTGTACAGTCTCTCCACTTCCTCATCAATATTACCATTGTATTTCATGTAAAAAAACCCTACAATATCTATTACATTATATAGCCAAGATCCCCTCCAAGTTTAGTCACCAATTAGAACAAGGAAGAATACCAATGTAGAGTGGCAGGACTTATGTCAGACTGACAATGGACACCTTAAAGAAAACAGTCAAATCACATCTTGGATATAGTGCTCAATTATCTATGGATAGATTATTTGGGCCATGGATTGACTCTGCCTTCCTCCTACAGCTTCAGTTGCATCACAGCCAGGACACAGACTCACACCTGCTGACAGTGTCCTGGTGCCTAAGGTTAGTAATATACCAAAAGGATTATCAAATACTGGAACAGGCTGCCCAAGGAAGTGGTTGAATTGCCATCCCTGGGTGTATTTAGAAATCATCTAGATACTGTGCTCAAGGATATGGTGTAGTAGTGGCCCTGGTAGATAATTGTTGGTCTTGATGATCTTAAAGGTCTTTTCCAACCATAGTGGTTCTGTTATTCCTGTGCTCTGAAAAGATGCACTCACCACATTTTAAAAGACCCCTGTGTTTCAGATCTTGTTCTGCATCTGGAATGTTGACACTTCTACACAGGCCAGGCTCTCTCCTCCATAGAGTTCATCAGCCCAAGATTTGTCTGGAGGAAATCTACACTTCAAACATGGATTTTGGTGAAGTTTGATGATGTAGAAATGTATCAAAGCAGCAGGCTGCAGAAAAGCAGAGTATGGGCAGCAGTTATGCCCAGTTCTCTTTGTGAACATGTTGTTGCAAAGGTACTCTATTTGTATTTATGCTGATAAGTGACAGAGGGGCTCCAGGGTGCTAAGACACTTTTTGGACTCTATAGCAGCAGGAACTCCTTTCTTAGAGGGGTGGAGCTGAGAGCCTCAGGTTAAAAAAGCTGGCTGGTTGCTATCCAGACCACAAGGATTTCAAAACATGGTACCCATGGCTGGATCTACTCGCTTGCAACACACTGCTTTCTCCCTATGCCATCTACTCCTTTCCAAAAATACCACAGTTGCTTTTAGGGTGACTTAGCTCAGCTCCCTTCTCTGAAGGAAAAACACATGTCGCTTTTGGACAATATCTGATGTAATGATTCTGTTCACAGTTTCTGAACTCCCCTTTAACCACAGCCCAGGGAATCAAAGGGATAAATCATACTGAGCTGCACAACACAACTTCCCCACACTGCATTCATAAGTATCCAGACAGAAAGAACACACACACTTCGGGTTGCAGGATCTGACTCAGAGCTACCTAAAAGTCAGATGAAGCACCAGGAACATCTCAGACCTGAGGAATTAATCCATTTCTTTAGAGCTGGACAAGGGGCTCAGCTCACGCAGGCAAGATTAACAACAACAAAAGCATATTCTTGCATTATTTTTCCAACAACATAAACATATATCACATTATTTCAGGACATCTCTTCTTAACTATACTATCATGTATGGTAGATGGAAGAAGCAAGGCTTGTAGTCATTTGAGAATAACAGGAGGTGAATAGTTGGTAGAAAATGTACATCTAAGAATTATTAGCTAACAGTAGACCCTTCCTTTCCTAGATTCGACTTTTCCAATTCAGAATAAGTTGGTCTCTCAGGTGAGCCATTATTTGTCCAAGATTTGCCTATTCATTTAGCTTTTTACAATCAAGTACACCAGAGGTTGTACTTTCTACTAGATACAGTCACTGTGAGCTTCCAAAGAAAAGTCCCCCCCTGTATCAGCTACCACACATTCAGTTCAGGACTGTGACTTCTTCGAAATATCTAGTGATATAAATTCTTGGAACAAAGAGGGAAGGAGCTTTATGCCATATACATGGGAGCATGGCTACACAGAGATAATACATGTCAGCTTTAGGGGACTTGTAACAGCAAGTTTGGGTTTTTTTGCTTTCATCATCTAAATGCCTATATATGGGGAGTTACTGGAAATCATGTGACTTCCTGAAATTTGTCTTCTCCTGCTTGTAAACATGTGTAAGAATTTCACTTTCTGATTGCTGGAAACTGAAGGTGAAGTACTTTTCCGTCGACTTTTGCTCTACAAAAAAATTATGTTCATGAAAATAGTTTTCTAATCTTATGCTAATCTTCTAAAACTGCAATATTCGGCAATAACCTTCCTTTAGAAAGCTTGGATGCGCTGGCACAAAGGTATGAAATTTTATAAATTTCATTATTTATGATGACAGTCATCAACAGCAAAAAATACCTAAATGAAATTATAATAATGAAGAGCACTCAGATGCATTTTCTCTTGAGAATTTCCACATGCTCCTAGTGTGGGAGAACTGACTCATTTTTTATGAGGAGAACACAGTATAAATCCTGCTAATTATTTGTGCTGAACGTGCTCTCTACAATTCATTTATTATATGAGTTACAGGGCTCTGGTACTTTTTCAGTAAAGTACCATTAATATTGCAGCTGGCTGCACTACAGACATTCTGCAAGATTTTGAAAAATTGTGTTTCAGATTGGGTGGAAATACTTTAAATATAACTTTTGTTCAATATATTTTAGTATTTTTTCTTTGAACATACTCCCCTGTCAAATGGAACAATCCCAGCAACTCCAGCAGGACAAAAAAGAAAGCCTCAGCTGCTGCAGCTGGAATTCAGAAATAGGTATTATGCAGCACCAAGAAATATTGTGCATTGTATTAAAGGATTCTTTGAAGGAGTGCAGGACTGGAAGTGACTCTCCTGACATTTATTCATCCCCTGTTATTCAAGGCCCCATTCCAGGATAACTCTCAGAACTAGATAACAGGTTGTTAACTAGTAGTCACTATGATATAAAATTAGAAACAAGGGAATAACAATGCAACTGAAACCATGGCACACATTAGACCCCACCCATAACATTTCACAAATGGTCTCTGAGTTGAGATTACTGCCCATACCTGGATCTGCCATGAGTCTGCCCAGTTCCACCACTGGACCAGCTGCAGTAGAAAAATCAATGTAGAAGTATGTATACAAACTAAGAAATGATTGCAATATACACAGAAGAAGAAAGGAGAAGGGAGATGAGGAAAGCAACAAATGAGATGATGCAAATTACATCAAGCTTGAAAGAACTTGTTAAGGCCTTATCCAGTTGCTGTAGCTGGCTGAGCTGCTCCACCTTTTTCATAAATGAATCCTGTTTAATTTCAGTGCCATTCGTATCCAGACTTATATTTGTGTCTGACTGTCTCTAGGATATACATTAGGAAACTAATGGAAAGCACCCGATAGCATCAGTCAGATAAGATGGCTGATACTGCCTCTACAGCCCAAAATGTTGTAAAACTATAAAATAATATTTTGGGCTGAGCTGACTCAGAAATCAGCATCAACTTGCCAACTTGGAAGGCTCTAGGATGTTTACTTCAAGTAGTATCTTGGTAACAAACTTGTATGTCACATTCACATACACAGATCCATACATAATGAGATTTAAAGGTTACAGGTCCTTAGGAGAAGCACTGTTAATATTGAAATACAAAAAATTTTTTAAATCTCATGTCTACAAACATAAAAATTACAATCCAAAGGCACCTCTTTAAGTGAATTGATCTGTTTCTGCAGTTCTGTTCTGTAATAGACTGTAGCAAGAAGAGCCCCTTAGGGGTTTCTTTGGGTTTTATTTGTGGGTTTTTTTCCTATACTTTTTCTCTAGTATTTTTATCATGCCTGGCTTTCAACTGGAAGCATTGTAGTTTGGGTAAACGAGCTATTCTAAAGACTTGGAGATTTTTGATAGGCTGAAAACAGTTGGGGTTTTTTTGTCCAGGAATAGTTCCCTTTGGTATCTAGGAGTTTCATTAGGATGAGAGGAATGAAACCTTACATTATGTATCAACAACTGACATGTGAACCTGTTAACAGTTTATTTTTAAGGATGCCATCACAGAGATGAGCTCTATAATCACCAGCAACAGGACTAATTAAGAATGGAAATAGAGTGCATGTGAGAATAAAAATTCCTGCCAGTCCTCTAGAAAAAATTTCCCTGTGAAGAGGATGCCATATACCTTGAGATATTTACAGATAGTATCATGTTAAAAAACCAAACAAATTACTAACAGAGCTACATTGGAGATTAAGTGTACCTAAAGGGATGGACAGGATAAACTATAGGGCTAGATTATTACTGTACTGAAATTACCAGTCACTTGAGTCATGACACAAGCTGGCCATGAATATTCTGTAACATGTCCCCAGACCCTTTATTTACCTTGCATGGTCACTAGTTGCCTGTGAAAACTATGACAATTTCAAGAATCATTACAAGATCTGTACTTCTTTCCCAACAGGTTATTTTGCAGACTAGAAGGTATTTGGGGATATGTTTGGGAAACTAAAGTCACATGCTTTGATGGGAAAAACCACCCTGTCTGAAATTATATATTCTGAGCTCAGCATTAAACACGTTATCAGTTTCTTAAAAGAAAATGTAGTATGCTTTTGAAATTTAAAGCAAACTTCCCCATGATTGGAACAGAAACCTCATACTTCATTTCTGTGCATTTGACACAAAATACAGAAACCTCTGATTTAGAGTTCAGTGTGTTTCAATGGATTCCAAATAGCCTTAAGGGCAGCTCCAAAACAAAAAGGTAATTATGAAAATAAAGCCTTGAATTTCTCAAACAAACCAAAGGCTTGATTTAAACCCTCAAAAGAAACTTGTGGAGATTGGTTCATGCTAAATGACCAGAAATGAAGGTACAGGCTGGTTCTGCAGTAATCTATTTATGTTTGAAGCACATTTGTGAACAATCTCTATGGCTTGCACTTAAGCGATATGCATGTAAAAGTCTTAACAGAATCTTACCCACCAATTCAGTCTGGACTATCCTGCAAAATCAGGTACCTTCAAGAGCAAAGCTCACAGAGCCCTTGACACAGAGGCCTCAAGATCAGGCATCCCTTGCTTGACCAATTAGCTGCTAATTGAAGCTGTACAGGCTTGGCATAAATTCATTTATTCATAAAAAGGTTCACAAAGTCTTTGTCTCTCTAGTGACAAGCAGCAGCACAGTTTCCTTGCTCAGAAGTCCCTGGGTGTCTGCCCTGCCAGTGAGTTTAAGGCTGAAGAAACCCTACCTCTGCCTGCTCTCAGGGTCTCAATCACACCACTATCTCTTGGCTTCCTCTGTCATCTATGGCTCTGGGTCAATATTTTAGTCCCTGTAATAGTAACTAGGGCAAACAAGGCATTTGGGTTCTGCCATGCCCTGTGGCCAGTGCTGGCTCATGGCACGTCGCTCAGCACTGGAGTAGAACCAGCGCCTCCATCTTTGAGCCTGAAAGACAGCACTGGAAATGACAGAAAAAAAGCAGACTGCAGGTAAAAACAGCCAGAAAACCCCCTGGCCGCAGCTGGCTGCAAACCCCTCCCTGTCCACGAATACCTCTCAACATAACACTATTAAATAAATATCACACAATGGTATTGACTTTACCTCTGCGCTGTACCCAGCACGTAGCCACAGCTAGGTATTGCACCACACAGGCCTAATGTTTGCTTTTCAGTGATGGTCTGTGTTGTCTTATCAACCTCCAGGCCCGTTTCCCACCTCTGATTTGAACCTGTGTTATTGCTATGTCCCTCCTCATCACCCAGATGCTATTGCTCATCTCCTCCATTCCCTGAGATTGTTCAAGACGTCCATTTTATAGTGCTGATGCTCCTCTTGTACTGAGGCTAGTTTGGTACCATAAAGGCCTGCCTGACTTATCAGCATTCTGCTTATTGTCTGTCATTGCCAGAGGAGAGTTCAGCAGGTTTACACAAACCTCGGAGGCCTGGCTACAAGGAGACTTGTACTGCAGAGACCCTGACATGGGACACATGACAGCAATCTCATGCAAGGTGGTTCTGCAGGGCTTTCTAAGAAATAGGGCTCCATCCCATTAACAACTGAGGTGCTGTGGGTCCCCAGTCTGGGCTGACCGTTTATACCACTAACAACTGTTTAATAGCTCTGATGTGAAAAATCTCCAATATTCAATGTTTAAAGAATATTACCAAGCGTTCCTAGAACTTAAAATGCTTTTCTTAATAATGACAAGATACAAATTCAGTAGCATAAGCTATACTAATTTTCTGGTCTGCTTGTGTTTTCCACTTTTCTTTTTTTTTTTATATAACACAAATATAATAATGTAAAACACATAAGTTACACATAACAATGGTTTGCTCTTAACACATGTAAATTCAGGAGCTAGCTTTGGTAGCTTTTCAAACACAAGGACATTAACAGAAGCCATTTGGAGACTCACTCAGAGACAACTACCTTATTTCTGTATATACATTAGCTATATAGGCCTTACTCTGGCCACACATTAATTCCACCAAAACCTATGTTAGCTTCCATACCAAGGTATCCAGCTCAGCACCAGGGGTTTCCTCATAGAAGAGTGTATGTATGTCCCTCAAACCTCTTGTAAAAGAAATGTGACGTTCCAAGTTAGACTCTAAAACTTTACTACAACCTTAAAAAGCCCCCATCTCTTCCCATCAACACTGCTGAATATTGGTTTTGCTTGGCAGACCCTATTTCCTGCAGACCTGCCTTTCCTCCCCTTCTCCTTGTCCCACATCCTTCCCTCCAGAGCTTTCCTTGCTCCCATCTCCCTAATCACCATGGGCTCACTTCCAGAGATCTACTTTTAAAAATACATCAGCATGCTATAAACAGGCTAGTCTTGTCAGCTTCAAAACTTGCTCAAGTTACTGTTTCTGAAGCAAAAGAAAGAAAAAAGAGTATTCCAAGGGGACCCCTCTTGACGTGACCATTCATGTGTCTACATCAGCAGTTCCCAAGCTTGTCAGCTTGCAACCTCATTTCCGGGCTCATGACCTCTCTTCCATCAGCACTTCTTGGGGTCACAACCCTAACCTTGGAAACTTCTCATCTGGATCAGTCAAAAATGACGCCTCAAGAATAATTTTCCAGTCGGTGCCATGTTTGTTTATGCTCCTGAGTGGCGTGATTGCCCTGAAGTTCAGGTTCAGACTTGTTTCTTTGCTTGTTTGTAAGTCTGGAAAGAATTTCTGGGTGTCACTCAGGCAGCAGATAGTGAACTCTGTAGCTTTTGACTGTTCTGGTTAAAGGCAATTATATCCCAACTGACCTGGTATGGCATTAAGCGCTTGACTGCAAAGTTCAACTCTGCCTGGATGAAGCAGGGATTTTGCTTCTCCAAGTCTGGAAACAACATTGTTTACTCTACTTGTATGTCTTGATCATTCTGATATAACAGTTACTATATCCAAATCACTCCTTATACAGTAATATGGTTTCATCTACCACTCCATGTATCTTCGCTGTCTCACATACACACATGCAAGTGCATGAACACTCATAGGCACTTTTCTGCACAGCCTGTCTTTCTCTTTGTAGTCATTGAGAATGTGTGGTTAGTGAAAAAATTAATATTCCGATTTCTAACTCTGCTTTGTCACCTTTGCTCACTGGTCATGGGGGGTGGGGTGGGGGGATGGACCCAAACAACAGCAGACTGGTTTGAGTAGATCTTGAAAACACTACTAAAAATGCCTAAGTTTCAGAACATTTGCAGTTCGAATGTGCTGCAGCTAGTCCTACTGAAATTTTCATGGAATTAAAATCAATGGGAAATTTTCAAGTACCTGTTTCTCCTATTTTCACATCACATCCCTATTCAGCCTACATATCTCTGTAGAGGTTGTTCCTCTTGTGCATTAAAGACCAGTTTGCTTAGCTTTGCTGCCCATCAAATCTGTTTCACCTGGTACTCTCTAAGACTAAAGCAGTTGTCTGACTTTCTATTTGACCTCAGTGTATTTCATTGTTACTGTTTTTCAATTTAAACAGCCAAGAGATATCTGCCAAGACACACCAGGCTGGAATCTGGGGAATGTAAAGTGGAAGCTTAACAGTAGTGGCAGCACCTGGGAGCAGCCAGCCTTCATACCTGTCTTGGGAAACACAAAATATAAATCTCAAGTCCAACGGGAACCAGCTAATATGAGTGTATGAAAGGAGCCACCACCACCCATGCAGCTGAAGGGGATTGAGTTACTGAACATCAGTAGAGTAGACAGAGAGGACAAAGACATTTGATGTCTGTGGCTTTTACACCACGGAGGCACATGTGAGTACACGAGGCAGCTTGGTACAACCACTTTTTGCAATTATTTGGTCTCTATATGAGGTTTAAGCATCTGACTTTGGTTGCTGCCAGTAAAGGAGATTAGGCTGAAAATGTTTCAGCATGAAAAGCAACTACTGAAGCCAACATCAGGGCTCCTCTTTCCCTCAAATATAAGGGCAAAGCCCCACGGCCTGGCAGTGCAGGCCAGCAAACAAGGAAAAAGAAGTCATGCTTTGTTAGAATGAAACTTGGTGAGCACCAGAGCACATGATCAGCAAGGAGAAGTTCCTGTCTGAGCCTGTAATGATTTGCATGAGACCATCCCTTGTTTACAACTATACAGCACTTTCAGAAGGGTTGCTGATCACTACTGAATTGCAAATGGCTTTCTCTTTCTTCCCATCTTTTATTGACACACTGTGCTTATAAGAGTACACCAAGGTCAAGTTTGCCTTCTGCCTTTTCTTGTGCCATTATGAAATGGAGAACTGGTGGAAATGGAAAATGGCAAAGCGATCATGCTTGAGAATCTGGTGTGGTTATTGTTACTGAGTTGAGCATACTCTGAAAAAACTCTGTCTCAAACTTCTCCTGTTTCAGTCAGGGTGTTTCAGATGAAGAGGAGATTTCAGATTTGTGGGGAGTTGTCTGGTTGCAGTTTGCCCCCCCCCTCTTTTTTTTTAATTAAGAAAAAAAAAAAAATTGGATTTGCTTCAACTAGGATAGAATTAAAAATTTTGCCAGAGAGGATGGAGCATTGGACAGATCCCAAATCTGCAGATACTAATCCAACCTCATGGTTAGAAAATGTGTGTCTTAATGAATAACATTCTATATAAAGGAAAAACTCTTCTGTTAAATGGAAAAGAGATACCAAAATCAAAATCTTATTCATCCTAATAATGCATATTAAAGGAGGATTTAGTCCCTAATTTTGCACAGACTAAATGGAATTTAGTAAAAAAAAAAAAAGCAGGTGGACAACTGAAAAGGTTTCTATCAGTATAAGAGATAAAACATCCTTGTGAAGAAAAGGCCACTATCAAAGGTTCATGGTTGAAAAACTAATTGCATCATAACCATTGTAGATACATGGCATCTGTATAATCAGGTTAGACTCTCATTTGATTTATCAAACGCACAGGCTCTTGTTTCAGTGGTGTATGAAAGTACCCTTTGAAGTGCATATTTCATATCTGGATGAAGTTCTCATGTACACATGCAACATTTGTAAAACATCCAAGGAATCACCAAGGGGTATTTTGAGAAAGAGACTGCCCCAGCTTGGAACAGAGGTTCTTCTCTTGAAGATTAGAAGACCATTCAGCTAATGTTTGGGCTCTTTCTGCTGACCCATAGAAACCAAACAGCACGTGGGAGTGTGGGAAGGTGGTAAAGTCAATCTTGTCAAATACACTAGCAGAGTATTAGCAGGCAATACTCTAGCAGATATCTTCATTGTATGTATTTTAGACTTCAGGGTACCAAAAGGCCTATCCTAAAATGAGAATAATTTGGGGAATGGGGATGTTGGGAAATCACATAAAACATGGAAGTGATTTTGAAAAAAGGAGAAACCTTGCATGCAATCACAGAGCAATCACAAAGCAAGGGATGAAGAGAAAGTCTAAAGTGAACTCTGCTGGCCACTGTGACAGCCCTACCAGAGGAGACAGCTGAGCTGGCACATCTTGGTAGGACTTCCATAGACAGGGACTGTACACAAAATCATGCTAAGGGACCCATTCTGCTCAATTTGTTACAGAAAAGATAATCTTGTTTGCTCACTTTACTCAAATATCAGTTCTGAATCTGTGCCCATTAACCATATAAACTATACAGAGGGGAGAAAACAGCTGGTAAAAGAATCTTACAAAGCAACAAGGGAATTCACTAAAAATGTGTAATTCTGAGTAAGAATGACTGTCAGAAAGTTCATGTGGCCTCCCATGTGATTCTGTACCTGTCAAAGGGAAAGGATCTAGACAAAATAAGATCTTATTTGTGAAACTGAAAAAATCCACATAGTCCTTGAAAGGAGATTAATTCTTCAAAATAACAAGGACAGAAAAGGAATAATTCACCAGTTTGTTACTTCTTGCCCTTCCTTTGCATATTATTCCCTAAATCAGCCCAGTAGAAGACAGACATGGAAAATTAGCAAACTAGGCATCAACATGAGAGCTGTGAGCTTCACTCCACCAACAGTCAAAGTAAGGTTGACTTACAGATCACCTTTGAGATACCAAACCTTCAATCCCAAAGATAGAAACATTTTATTTGCATCTAGGAAATGACAATGATCCTATGAACTTGGAGGCTGATGAAATTGACAACTTTCTTTGAAGGTGCTGAAAGGCATGAATGCCAAAAGAAGACCGGGGAACCTGAAACTAGGAGTGGACAAGATTATGTGAATTAACAGAACAGCCCAGAGATGCTGGGCGAGGGGGATGGGGAAGAGAGACCATGGGTATTTGAACCTGAATCTGTATCTGAACAGGTTTACATTCAGCATAGCATTATCCATGTGTCATGCACAAAAGCGGAACCTATTTCTGTGCGCTACCCTTGAGGAATGCTGCAATATTGCCTTATGACATGATTGTCACTCATGAGATGGGCACTTCTCTAAATTAAGTGCTTTCTAACACCAGATACTCTTTCAGACTTGTTTTTTTAGTGGATGATTTTTTAAATAGCTTGCTGTCCAGTGACTTGGAGTCACATGCTTGTGCCATTGATCGTTCAGAGAGTATTTCACAAATTCCTTGGGAAAAGACTCAGACTTGTCTAGATAAATAACAGAGCTATGCCTGTCATAGAAACTCCCTTCCCTGCCTGGAACAAACTGAAGACAGGGGGAGATGTTTCCACAGTCAGCACCAGAGCCAAGACTAAGGAGTGAAAGGTGTTCACCTGTAAGTTTGAACTCCAGGGCTATTTCTAACAAGCAGACCCAGCAGAATAAATGGTCAGTGGATCGACACAAGACATTTACCACATGAGGGTGCAGAATTAGGAAAGGAAGACTGAGATTATATCTGGTCAGCTCTTGTTCTTTCAAAAAATGCATCTCTGCAGAAGCAGCAATAGAGACTGATCAGGGTATGCAGACTGACCATGCAGACAGGGATAGACGCAGCCAGAGATAAACCCAAGAGGTGGCAGAGACTGGTGGGTGGGCTCCATCACCTCTCAGAAAGAGCAGCTGGGACTCCCTTTGTCCCCAGCTAGTGCCTGGCTGTGCCTGGTGGGGGTGAAAAGAGCTCGCAGCAATGAGATTTGAGTGAGCTGCACTGCTTTTCGATCTTGTGCTTTATTAATTTCCAGGTTTGTGTGTAACTGGCTTGGAAGCATCAATTTATCTGTGGAAAGGCAGGTCCCTGTCCCCAGCTATCCTAGTAGTATATGCATAGTACAGACAGAAACACCAGTTTCAGAGGGACAAGGTGATTTCTGTATCTTTGCAGGTCCCTTTTCTCTGGCATGAACTAGAGCACCCTGAAGGCAGCTCTAATATGTGCTCTGTTTCCCAGTGTCCACAATGGACCCCACACTGCAAAGCATTTCAGTATGGCCCATTTGTGGTGTCCTCGTGCAGTGTTTCATGAGCTGGAGTGAAGACCCAAACTGTGTTATTCTTGCCTCTCTTTCTCCCTTTCTACAGCCTCTGAGTGCTGTCAGGACAGCATACATGACATTAAGTGCAAGCACGAGTGAAGTCCTGCCCCAAGAGTGACTGAGAAGTTTGTTAAATTATTTAAGTGTAAATTGTACAAGACAGATCATCACAGGAAAGAAAATACATGCTATCGGTTATGTCCAAGATCACCATAGACCTGAAGCAAATGGTCCAAAATGCACCAGGAATTCAGTAGAATGAATGAAAGCTGATCCAGTGAATCCTGCAATCGCCTACACAGCAAGCTGCCACAGACCTAAACCCCAAAATACTTTGACAGGGTTGACCACAGGGACATCTGCTTCATACTACAAAGACCCTGCAGCCTTCATTTCCTCCACCTTAAGCATCATCACATAGGTGATCCATCTCATTCTCTTTAAGTACCTGATGGACTTAAAATAGGATTTAGGCACCTAGAATTGGGACTCAAAATTGCACTGAGGTTAAAGGCCACAAGCAAATGGTGCAAACTGCCCTTCTCTTTGCAGTGCAAAGGTGAGAGAGGACACAGTGGAGATCAATGAGTTCTAATGCATGACCAGAAGCTGCTGTAAAATTCCTTGCAGAAACGTGAGATCTACTATATTTATCACAAATTTGCTAAGTACAGTTAATACCCTGGCACTGACCCTGCCTTGTACGCCCTCAATACTACTGCGCTTTGTCCCATTAAGATTTTACAGCAGAAGAGATAACATGTGGTCGATAACCCATTATAAACAGGAATTTTTATTCTTCTCCCCCTCCCCATGGCTCCTACTATGTTGTAGCAGGGAAGATAACACTTCAGGCCAGAGAACTTATTTCTAATATCAGCCTGTAACCAGCTTCTGCCTGAAGAAAGAGACTGATCAGCCATCGAGGTCATTATTCTGGTAGTTGAATAACCTGCGTGAATATCAACATTATCATAAATCATTCAATTGCTGAAAGTCATCTTACTGTCAGAAGGAGCTGAATAACAACCATTTCTAAACCCTTATGTACATCCACTTACAGCAGCTGAGCTGTGGGAGTATACAAACCTATTTTTCAGCTAGCACAATAATCAAGCCCTTCCTTATTTAAGAGTGAATTCATTTGCCTTGATATCAGTCCCAAATAACAGTTTCAGAAATTGGTATGTAATCTCCAACTAAAACTAAGCTGAGGCCACAAAACAACTTTATTCTTGAAAACAAATTTGAAGTCACCAGTCAGATTCTGATCTTGGTGTGAATCTGAATATACTGAATTAAATATAAAAGCCACCATTTTGGACTGGTGTTTCTCAGTAGCCCCAGTGTAGCCATAAAGATCAGAATCTGTCTTTAATATCTCTGCACACTGGTACTGTGCAGGACTAGCTCCAGACTATTTATAGCTCACACTATATATACACACACTGCAGCTTCCAAAAGCATATTTTATCTTTTGGGGGGACAATGCTTTCAGAAATGTAATAAAAGGCAAAGTGTTTTTTTTTAAAAAAAAAAAAAAAAAGAAAGAAAAAAAAAGAATTCTGCTCAAATCTTTAACCTGGAAGAGTGGCCCTATGCTGCCAATCAGATAATAAGCTTAATTCTTACATCACACTTTATTTGTAGCTCACTGTGTAGTTAATGGTTGCAGCTTATCTAACAAGAGAAATGTGAAACCAGAGTTTTAGAACAATAGAAACAAGGCTGTCACCAGCAGGCTGCCAATGAATCATGTCCCTACAGTCAAGTTCTCCCAGAAGGTCATTTGTAACAGAAATACACCTCCTCCTGAAGCTGGCAAAATGCTGCAAAGTGTTTCTCAGTTTTACTCTAATAAAACATCGAGGAGATCCATTACCAGAACAACTTCACATGATAGTATTAAGTTCTGTTGATTGCAAGACTTAATAATAAAGTTTACCAAGTGAGCAGGCAGACCTGCTTGCTTCTGTCTCTGCAGTTCTAGAGGTGGTTTTACCTTCAGCCTAAATTCAAAGTCTCTAAAAACCAACCTTTTATAAACCAAAAAAAGACAAAAAAGTGATTTACACATCTCCAGGAAAAAAAAAAAAAAAAAAAAAAAAAAAAATATTTTTAAACCCTTTCTTACATTCCATTCAGAACTGAAACCCTGAAACCACTGTAAGTCAGCGAGCTCTAAAAAGGATTCACCAAGACAAGGAAAAGCAGCACTGACAGTTTCTCTTTTGTCAGAGACAAAACCAGAAAAAGGACAAGGAAGTACAAAAAGAAAAATCAGGTACTACGTGTGTCATAAATATGGAAGGTGGTTTTGCTCATACATAATTATTTTAGAGTAACTGCTCTGTCTGCAGCTTAAAGGCAAAAGAAATAATAATAAAAGATTCGGCACTTGCAGAAGAAGTCCAGATTTTTTGCAAGAGGGAAAAGAACAGATGCTGGGGGGAGCTATTCTTTTAAAAAGAATGTCATTGGCACAAACAGCTGGCAGTCAGTGGTGTATTATTTATACGTGGAGTTGCTCATGCTTTTTGACAGATAAGAAAGCAATAGCTCATTTGCAATTCAGGTGAGGAACGCGAGTGGCTCTACGGCACCACTGGCCCCTGGGACATGTTTCTTATCGTATCAGAAACATCTGTCACAGTGCAAATGAATTCGTTATAAAAAGCACATCAAATAGGCAGTTTCAGGATGAGACCGCGGTCTACAATGAAACCAGAAAGCCAGCCTCCCCCCATAAAAACTGAGATGGTCTGTCCCATATTCACCAGTTGATGAGGGCAAGCACTGGCAGGGTGGAAGGGGGAGAAAAAGTGAGAGAATCCTTGGAGATGTTATGTTTTTAAATTATCCCTTCTCTAGGAGCCAGCTGTGTCTGAGAATGGGTTTGTTCATGAGGATCTGTTGGTTCACACACAGAGCGTGCAGACACACTGCAAAAAGATTAGCACATTACTCCATACTGTGATCTCTGCTCCTCAGGCTGCAAAAAGACCTGACTGTAATTCTGGCCTTTGTGGTCCAGAGGACTTGAGAAAATACCCATAGACTGGGGTAGAAAGGATGTGTGGGAAGGTGGCACATGCATGGGTTACCAGCAGAAGTGCACTTGTGGGGGTTCCAGTCACAGAGATGGAAACAAATCCATTTTAAGGGCTTCCACTTCTAGGGAAGGCAAGGTGCACCTTTAGTCCATGCTGAGGACAGAAACAGGGCTGTCTGGAAACCCCTCACACACACATTCATCCCTCCTGTAATGCTGCAACTGGCACAAATTTGGAACACAACAATTTGTAATATGGGCCATGTTTGTCTCTGGTGCTGTTCTCCAGGGCTGGGTCTAAAATATCTGTGAGTACAGGGACATTTTTGTGCTCATCTTTAGCAGGGAGGAAGACAACTCAAGGTGACTGCAAAATCCCTTATGCCTAGAAATGCCTCTGTAGCTCTGGAAGCAGGCAGCTGGATTGAGACCTCTGTGTCACACTAAGTGACTGCTTCTTGCTGTGCCTTTGGGCTTTTGTTAAAAACTACCAGAGAAAAAATGACTGTCTCTTTTGGCCTTGATGAGAAACCACTCTGAACTTCAGGTGAGGTGCAGGGCTATACTATAGACAGGCCCTGGAAGAGACTATTATTTCTTTAACCCATGCACAGCCGCCAGGCACACACTACCAGAGACCTTCAATTGTGGAGGAAATGTGAAACGTCCTCATTTTTCCCCCAAGGAGTACTCAAACCAGACATGTAACTTAAGAAAAAGAGGAAAATACTTATTTTAACTTTGCTTCTAATCACAAAGCATATATTCTTAACTATGCAGACATCAGCAGAAACAGTGGGTAAAGGCTCCCATTCTTAAACAAACAGAAACATGCACTTGGACCCTCATATGAAATGGCAGTAAAAGCCCAACCCAATAATTATTTTCCTTGATTTTCAGCCAGATGAGACACAAGACAAATAGGTCATCAAGGACAAATAAAAGGAGGTTCATTCATCGCATTCAGGGCTGGAATCTTTAATGGTCACCAAATGAACTAAGATAACTAAGTAACCATTGTAAATATTAATCTTTAAAGGAAAACAATACTCCCAACAACAGGAAGCCTGATAAGACATTGGATGTTGCCATCAGTGTTATGGAGTCTCTAATTTCCTTAGTTTTTTCTTATGCCTGGAGAGGGATCAGGAAGGGGAACATATGGTATCTCTCAAAGGAAGTAAATTAACATTATTAATAGCTAATGTGGGAGAGGTGAAACAGTGATTGTTTGTGGTGGTTGTTATTGTGCTTTTTTTGTGGGGGGAGGGAGCCCGTCTGCTAGTGAGTTTAAGCGCTCAAGCCAAATTCAAAACCTTTTATTTATAAACAGAGATCTGATAACAGTTGCCTAAGCATCACAATGCTTTGCCAGCTCACGCACATCAAGCTGATCTGAAGGGACTGTGTCTTGGTGTTTGTCCAAGGAGCTGGCTAACACAGATGAGAACTTACAGCATGGCCCCTGTTCCTGAGCAGCTCCTCATCTGGAGGATGCTTGAGTTTAGTGGGAAGCAGAAGGAACTAGGATAGGTAGACCTGTGTTTCTGTGGAGCGAAACCTGTCCTCTGGCATCCACTGAGGTAGCTGATCAAAGGGCCATTGAGGAGGTGGGTTGTTGCAGGCAGGGGCAATTGATGTGTGAGATCTACATTCAAGTGCCCAGGGATGGCACCAGTGGGTTTCCAAGGGCTGCACAGCAGTGTGGTACATAGATGGCAGAACTACTTTGTGGGAGCAATAATAACAGTGCTGTATTAGGATGGATTGCCTTAGAGACATGGAAGGGTATCTCAGAGTCCTGGGATCCCTTGCAATTTCCCTGCACTAAGAGAATTTACCTTTCTTAGGCCTTTGCTTTCATCTTTTTCCCAAATACTTACAAGACAGTATTTATTTAACATTGACACTGATGGAATATAAATTATAAGCTGTAGCTACTTGAGAGGGTGGGACCCTCATCCCAGCCTCAGCCCTGTTGGTCCCAGGGCACCTGAAAGCATAAAATGCATTCCTCATTTCTTCAAGAGATCCTATACTTCCTACTTCATTCCCAGTCATGAAAGCCTGAGGCAATTCCTGGCTGGCCTGGCAGAATTGGACTTCATAACACCTTTCATGCTGAGACAATCTGCAAAATAAGTCTGCCAGATCTTATTAAAAATGAAAGGACTTGATGAAAATCACTCCATGAGCTCAGTAGATACAAGCAAGTTTTGGGGAAATTGTTCAGTAAAATCTTTAGAAAGAAAACAGTGGATTTTTGTAGTGGATCTTAATAAAAATTGAGTAGCCTGGTAAGAAAAACTCATGCTTCAGGGCACATGGTGATTGCTTTATAGAGACAAAGGAATTCCCTCCGCCCTTGAAAGCTTATACTTCAACTGCAAGTTGACAGCTCAGTTTTGGTTTCTAGGCTTGAAGAAGACAACTTGAATATCTTCAGACAGTACAGAGTTCAGTTAAACAGGTGCAAGTGCTCTGTAAGGAAACTGCTTCCCTACCATACAACTCTACTTGAAGAGGTAATTCAGTAAACTCTGATTAGTGTCTTAAAGCTGGTCTAGAATACCTCTTCCTGGAGGATGATTGGATATTTTATTTCTTAAGGAACTGATCACATTGACCAGCAAGTTCATGAAAGGCTGTCAGAGCTGTGCATTGTTCACTGGTGCTGTGGAGTTATATGACAAGGATAAATTGTTCTCTGTGCTGAAGCCTGGGTGGTTTATAGTGTTGTGAAGTTTTCCACACTGCCTATTTTAGGGCCCTTCAAGTTATGTAAACTTATAATAAAACTGATCCTCCTTGGCTCTAAAGAATGGGACTTTCTGCTCAGTCAGCGTAGGACTGAATTCCAGACACAAAAGGGAGGATGCTTTATTGATGGCTTAGGAGAGACTGTTTCCAAAATATCTATAGCAGTGTTAGAAGCAGATGTTTAACCAGGATGGTTCTACAGCAGGTGATATACTACCTCAAAGAGATTAAATGCATCAGGACAGATACTTTAATGCCTGAAATACCTTCTGAGAAAGGTAAGAAATCTGCATATCTTCATCATCTTAACTACCAATATGATGACATCACCCTAATAATTACAACTCATTACACTGTGGTCATGCATTCACTTCTTAGTATCAGTTCCCATCTTGCATTCACACTGAGCATCAAAAGAGTCTGTTTGGTGGTGGCAGATGAAAACAATTCTACTTTAAAACCATCACGACCTCACAAAGAAAAGCAAGTTACAGTGCACTTCCAGGAAACTGCAACACCAAGTCCAAAAGTCGAGGTGTCTCTGTCTTACCCTGATATCACTGGGGTCTTGGAGAGTGCAAGTCTGTGGCAGCTAAAGCATGAGGCAGCATGAGCAGCCCTGGGCCATGCAAAGGACACACACAGAGTTAACCCTTGCACAGAGCTATTGCTCACTTCTGAACCACTTTCTATCCTTATCATGTAATTAATCACGCTTTGTGAGAGCTTCACAGAAGGAATGAGTTGTCTGGGGGTGGCTGTGATAACTCAGCTGTAACTTGGACTCTCCATCCAGGCAGGGATGTATGGGGAAATACAGCACTCCCTCCCACCCCACTCACCCGCCTTGGACCTTGGGCCAGGGTTCAGGAGCCGTCCCTCTTCCCCTGTGGCACACGAGAGCGAAGGGCATGTGCCCTGATGTTGAACAGAGCAGCAACACCCAGAGCAAGACATCAGATGACGGTAACAGGTTATTTGTGGTAAAGCTCAGCAACTTGATTACTAAGCTCTGGAAACAAGAGGGAAGTCAGGGAAGGATTTTGACCCTGCAGTGTGTCGCAGCTGCCATGTGCACACAGTGCCTCCCAGGGCCACCCCAAGGAAGTGTGCCCCCAGGATGCTCCTCCCCATACCCCAAGCCAGGGCATGACTGTAACTGCCACAGGACAATTTATAGGACAAATATTGAGGATAATTAAGGATAATGTCTGCTTTAGGTGTCTTACAAAGAAGGTCAGGTATACTTTCCTTGTGAGATGTGATGAAGTTAGGCAGCTCCCATTAATAACAGGTACTTGTTTTTCAGAACAAATAATAAAAAAGTACCCTATCTAGTTCCTAAAGGTTTCCTGGATTTAATCCTCTCAGAACCCAGCCAAGATCATTACAGTGAATTCTGCCTCTAAAGAGACATAATAGTGAATTACATTACCAGCACCAAGCTCGTGCTGGTATATGTCTTCCTTACTGTACTCATACTAGCAAATACAGAGAGGTGCTATAATATTTATGTCCTGAGCTCACACTAACATATTTTCAAATAACTTGGCAGGTCAGAGTAGATTAGATAGTCACATGAAAGCAAAGGAGGAATCTGCTCCAGCAACTTCTGCCTTTTTTTTTTTTTTTTTTTGTGTGGTCTGCTGATTTCATAATGTTTGGTCATAAGATGTTTTTTTGTATTCACTTATTATCATGATGGGCTTCTTCCTAAATAGCTTTAAGTAATATTTGCATTGCTGGTGAAGTGGAGAAGCTGAGAGTAACCAATTCTTGCTCTTGAAAGATGCCACTATGCCCCACCCAACAGGACTTGAGAGGGCATGTGTTGCATGATCTTTTCTGCCTATGGATATGACAGCTGACACAGGAGAAGGTCTGGTAAAACTGCATATTTCCAGCATCTGTTTCACAATCCTTGTGCACCTGAGAGTCCAATTTCCAAGAAATGAGAGCAACAGTAATTATTCTTCTGTGAAGAAAGGATATTCCTTGGAAACATCTGTTTTGTGCCATCAAAGGCAGGGTGCTGAAGGTGAAGGACTAGCAGCCAGAGGAGGGCAGCTGGCCTCTGGTCAAGCCACAGCTGTGTTGGGGCAAATTCAGTGATTTCTATAGAAAGGCTGGTTCAAAACACAGGAGAAACATATGGCAACAGACACTGAGAGATCATTGTTACTGTCAAACCAGTAGCACTCCTGGCCTAGCAATCTCCTTTATTATGTCTTCATGAGTCTCTCTCCGTTTACATCTAGGCACACTGATGCAGTACTCGAGCAGCTTCAGCAACATTTTTAACATCTCAGCCTAACTATAGTTTAATTACACTTACAGGATTAAGAAGAGCATTTACTCCTCAAGGATGCAGACAGCAATTGAGCTTTTGCAAATAACCATGCCCACGTAATTATGAAAATAGGAACTGAGAGGGGCCTCTCCATTCAGTCCAGGTAACTCTGCAGTTCTACTCACTCCATAACATTGAACAAATAGGTTATTTTTTCTCTGTACTGCTCTGTGCTTTCATGATCCTTTGAAAGCTCAAAGATAAACAAAAGTCTCCTGAAATGACCTGTGTGCACTACATCAAAGAATAGGCAAGGGAAAAAACTTCGTAGTGTTAGGCCAGTCAGACTATCCATGGCTGCAAGAAACTTCTTCCTAAAGCAGGTTTGCCCCCACTTATCCTTTTCATGTGACACTCCAGCTCAGGCAGACTAGCCCTAGTTCCCTAATTGAAAGTTTTCATTAAGCCCCAGAAGCTTTCTAAATGAATGTATCAATATAGGCACCAAAGCCTGGCCACTGTCAGGTTAACAGATTAAATGGGCTATTGATCCAGCCTGGCACCTTCCACCTTCTCCAGTGACCGTACAATCTGGTATAGACAGAACTGAGCACAAATGACATCCAGCTCCAAACTACTCTTCACCTGGGAGAAAGAGTCTGGACCTCTCTAGAAAACCAGGCTTAGTGACACATGGGGTCTAGAGTGAGCATACACAGAGAGAACCAAGAATCTATGGGCTAAGCTCACCACTGCACTAGATACAACAGCAAGGCCAACACATGCAAAGGAGAAAGAATAGTCACTGTCACTATTTGTGATAACTTAAACTGCCTCTGCTTTCTGATGCTTACAACTTTTTTTTTTCTGTACAAGCTAGGCTGTGTTCCTCAGCTCTAGCTCAGCTGATCTTGGCACCCACAACTGAGTTCTGTGGAAAGGCAAATGGTGAGTTCACAAGGATTCTCCTAGCAATGAACAGCACCTCACAAGTAAAGCACAAGGAGCAAAGCTGACTTGCTGCATACTAGTCTCTAGGATTAGGTCTTTGTTTTGGTGGATGGTAGGCCTCCTTGGTACTAGAGTTGATCCATTACATAATGCTAGTCAAGAGCTAGCATATTCTCATATTTTGCTGGCTCTCAGGGTGCAATGACAGGGCAGGGGGCTGGCACTATTTTTAAACTCTAGATGCTGATCTGAAGCTTGCTAAATTTACACTCCAGCTTTTAAATTCAACTTAATGAGCACAGAGTCTTCACATCAACTACACCTCATGGAATAGATACTTGTGTTCAACAGGCTGCTGTACCAGACTCACCTTCATTCTGTAGCTGCTGTTTATGAACTACATGACCACAACTTAAACCTGCAAGCAAAAAGGCAGAGAAAGACAAGATCTGACACCCTGTCCTCCTCTCAGGAGCCCAGTTCAGCTCTCTTTACAAGGAATTCTGTATTTAGGCAACAAAAGGTACTTAGGATAGAAAGCAAAAGAGCAGGGCTAATTTACTTCTAAACAACAGTACCACTTAAGGGCTTCTGACTTGCAGTAAGACCTATTGTTTGGCTAGTACTAGTTGTAGATCCCCCAGCACATACGCAGACCTTTCAACTCCCAGACCTTAAAAGAATTACTTATACAATTATAGATACCACCAGATTACTTTACAGACTGGAAAACACAGGCTCAACAAAAGTATCACATGACTTGTACACAGTCCCGTGATAGTAGAGCCCAGAATCACACCTACAGCTCTCTGTACTCTAATGCCCAACCGCCTGCATAATTTTCAGTCTGGCTCTGCTGAAAACTTTTGTTGTGACAAGAATCTAAACACTTTATATCACTTTTGACTTATAAACTGTGATATCACATTAGCAGGATGTAAAACTATAAGCAATGCATCTGAATTTAAAGTTTCCTCAAAGCAAAAAGGAAATGTTTTAGTCTGAAACTGTGAAGATGGAGTGGGCTTACCCTATCAGCAAGAAAAACACACTTTGTATTCAACATAGGGATACACTCAACTTGACAATGGATCTGTGAAGTCTGACTTTTGCTCCTCATTCCATATCCACAATGAGCCAGATTAAGTACATTGTGTTGCCCTCTTCCTTATAGGGCACTAGAGATATCTAACAATCCAATGCCAGTGACAAAGCATGCTTGTACAATTAAGCAGCTAAGCCTGAAAAAAAAAGTGCACCTGCTTGGAAGCAGTACTGGAAAATTTGGCTTCTACTGTGTTTCATGGCTGTGATTTTTAAAAGAGCTAAGAGTTGAACACCCAGCAAACATCAGTGCATGCTGACTGCATTTTCTGAAGTCCTTAGAAAACATCAACCAAGAAGAATAGTTCAATCTGTTATACAATCATGTAATCGTATTAACGAAAACTTCATACCATTAATCCCAGACTGACAGGGACAGTACCATATATACAATAGCCTAGAAATGCATCAGATGCAATACAGCCATACAGCAGAAGTGCATTCTTATGGGTGCCTTAAGCACAAAGCTGCATCAGGCTTGGTGCTCTTTGAATACCCTCTCATCACCATTACATTCGAAATTTTGGGCTGAAGCCCTGCTTATTCATCCATAATGAGAAAGTCAGGCTGATGTCTATTATTCTAGCCCAACTTAACTTCATTAACTATCAGAACAAGGTCACGCTCTGTTAAGTTTGTACTTTCACATCCCTTAGTACCTTTGAATCATCGTAGCTGTCAATGCACTGACATTTATGGTCTTCTACTATCACTCCTTTGTTTATGTTCAAAGTTCATTCATTGCTGTCTTTCTTTAGGGCTCTGTAACACATTCTCTGCCCTAGTACCTCCCGATACCTTCTTCTTATACGAACCTTCAAAAGTTTCTATCTGTCACTGAAGAAGAGGTAGTTTCCATGGAAACACTGAAGAACAGGCTAAGTTAACGAGGCATAAAATGAAGACAGTGTCCTCAAGCTCACCCATTTTGAAAATCTAGGTCAGCACTGTTTGCTTAAAACATTCCACTATTCTAAAATTATGTTCACTTGACTGTTAAGGATGTAATAAAAGAGAGGCTCTAGCATAAACCAAACTTAGCATGTTTAATATATTACTGTATGTCCATGTGAATAAACCATTCTTACAATTTCTCCCAGTCTGTTTTCCCTATTCAGTTTCCTCAGACAAGTAATTGGATGATAAAACTAAATCACCATTGGTTATCTTTACCAAACATTTACTTTGGCCATCATAATCCAACTTTCAGGTAGCATTCAAGAAACCTGCCATGATCTCACTGAGGGCAGGAGGTATTAGCTATGTCATCCATTACAATCTCATTTAGATGATCCACAGGAACGAAAGAATTGTACGCATGAAAGTCAAATTCAATCTCAACTTTAACAACTCACAGGCAGAAGACAAGGAATGAAACCAGTGCCGAAATTCTGAAATTGGGTTTGCTTACACTTAATGCTGACTGATCTCAGACACCAACTATAAGTAGCAAACACAGATCTGTAGAATTGTAATGGACGATGTTACAAGAAGCGATTAATTGCATTCAGTGGGTTTCATCAGTGAGAATCACAGTTCCTCTCAGGAGGAGAAACAGTCACATCAAGTGCTAGTGCTAAAATATGCTGTCAAATATGTAAGGTTATGGAAGGCTGCCTCAAAAAAAACTGCTGTGGAAGGAAACAACACTGATGATTTGCTTGTTACTTCCTCTGCTAATTGAAAGCAGATGTAATCAGTTGCATCTCAAAAGGTGTTTGACTGCAACTATTTCACCACTAAAGATATTCAGGTTTTCAGACATGTCTCAATCTGATTTCCATTATTTATCTCTATAATTTATGCTGACTGAGAGCCTTCAGTGCTTTGATAGCTGATTGATGACCTGTTACCATGAAAAGGTAAGGTCTCATAACAGGGAGCTTTGTTTTTTCTGTCCACAGTTGACAGTTATGGGATTTCAGCTGTTGATGACAAGCAAGAGACAAAGGTTAAGAAAATACCTATAACCTTATGATTTCCTGAGAAAGCAAAGTGAACATGATGACAGATTACTAAAACAATCTGCTATCCTAGTAAAAACCTATTGAAATCCATAGTATATTCCTAGTATTTTTAAATATCAAACCTGAAGTAAATAAAGTGTTTTTCTGGCCAATGCCTTTTTTCCTGCCTAAACCCCTACATGATGTGTTGGTTTAGGAGCAATGTACAGCCAGGACAGTTTGAACAATTTATCTGAAGCAGAACAGCAGTCCCCAAAAGCATTTTGGTGTAATCCAATTACACTAATTAAAATAATTATTTCCACTTAGATTGCTACTGAACTGCTTGCTTGGCACGTCTAGTGTCAGTGCAAAAAGGGTCAGGTGCAGCCTCTCCAAAATCTAGCTAGGACCAAAAAAAAAAAAAAAGAGATGTTGCAGGATACAAATCTCTAGATGTTGGTTGGTTTTTGCTTAAGTATGTGAGTTAACAACAGGCTGGTGGAGAACTTCTGACTTGTTTCATCTTGCCTAAACACATCATGCTTTACCCCTTAGCTCTTACTCCACTCCTCAAGTTGTGCTGCAAACTGTATTCTCAGCCTAGGATGTTTTCTCCAATAGCAAGTTAGGAGACAAGATGTGCTGGAACCTTACAATTTCTCTTCAAATGGGTACTTTGTGGTGCTGATTCTAGAATAAGAACCATAAGGTAGACAGCTTGTCCTCTAAATTTGCAATTGAAGCGTCTGCTACTGGTGCCTACATCTTTTGCAGAATCTCTGGAGGAAAAAGCAATCCATTTTACTGAAGAAACAAATAAAGACATAACTGTCAAACTTATTGTCTATTTTTTTTAGGGAGCCTAAAGGAAAGTTTCCTTCAACTCACTCCATGTTGCCAGTATAGCTTTGTTTCCATCACGTTTCTAGCATGCTTGTCTGCTGCCAAATCCTTCTCTTGACTCAAGCACAGGTTAAATAAATAAATAAATATCCTTTGCTTCCCTCACTTGAGCTTCCAATAAGCCACAGTGGCTTTCAAAACTACTGCCTTCTATGAAAAAGTACAGAAAACAGTCTTTAGTCATTTCCACTGGACAACCATACAAAACCAGCCTGATTTAATTATTTTTTCCCTTGTATCAGCACTGTAGAACTCTGGTATTTCCCTGAATAATGCCTCTAATTGGCTACCTCAGCAAGCTCTTTGGTCTTTTAAAGGGCCACCGTTGGACTTCTCCACATAAGAGAAGTTGTCATTTTCCCCCTTTGCTAACCCAGGACCATGGGACTGTTGTCTCAAACGCATTTGGCCAAAGCAAGCACAAACTAAACTGGAGTTCTGGAAATCCCATAACAACAGTGGCTTTGGTAGAGCAGATACTGCTGTAAAGGAACCTGGTGACTACATAACCTGGGGCACCAGGGTTTTTACTCACATGACCTTGTGTTCTCACTCACTACTCTCAATTATATCAAAAGGGCAAGGCCACAATGTACACACTGTAAATATTTCCCTGTGCCTTGGATTTTCATATTATACTGACATCTGAATCTTTATACTGCACTTGTGAGATAATCACCTATGCCTCTCAATGACTACAGGAAGTGTTACCTGTCAGGTTATGTGTCTTCATTGATAAAATAAATGACCAGACTTCCAGATAAAAACCAGACAAGCTTGGTTAGCTACTATAACTCTTGGGTGGAGTTAAAGAAGTTAAAAGCATAACACAGCAAAATAAAGTAACACAGCCATCAGTCTGCTCACCGATTATGATGGGGAGAAGAAAAAATAGTCTGTTCAGTAGATCTATTGATCTATTTGAGGAGAACATAAGTAATGGAACATATGCCAAGCACATGTGGATAGAAAGCACAGAGTAATTAATCTCCAAACGGCATCTGCTGATTTGCTGAACATATAAAATATGCCCTTGAAATCCATTGATTGTCATAGAACTGGATCAAAACACCAATCTCTCAGTATTGGCAGTAGTCTGGATAGGGCACAAAAGACCAAGTTATATGACAAATCCTAGATGAAAATCTTCTAGTGTCCATCTTTTTTTGTCATCCTTATTCAGAGGGTTTTCAGTGCATACATTTATGTTGTTCCAGAACCTCTGGGTTATCTTTAATCAAGGCTTTGCTTTGTTAGCAAACTGCATTCCGTCATTCAGATGTCCTACTTCTATCCCAGGAATTCAGCTAGATTAGAGCTTGTGCTGTCCCAGAGAGACTGCAAGATGCTAATCCACTCTTGAGTTACATCTTGGCTGAGCTCCTCACACTCTTTGCTGACAGCTTTAACAGGCAGGGCCACGAATTTACTGCAGCTTAATCCAAATTTATCTGAAAAAAAAAAAAAAAAAGCCACCTGAGACTAAACATTCATGTATCATTTTGCCTGGCTTTAGATTCCATCAGCACTCTCCCCAGGAAAGAAATGTATTGATACTAACAATTTCTCTGTTAATGCTTATTGCTGTACATTTGTCTGATCCTCTACATAGGCGTACATTGCTCCAGGCTCATCTTTTCACTTTGCTCCTGGTGGACTGATTTAATGATTTGAATGAGAGTAGAGAGCATACTAATTAAATTTAGATATTGAATCTAAATCAGGAGATGCTAATTTAGGCAGGGAAGGCAGGGAAAACAATTCAAAAGGAGTTCATAAACCTAGGGACTAAATAAATGGAAAAGCCTGTGAGACCTGTGAGGATTGCAAACAGAAACAGGAAGTAACACGAATGATACTTTCATAACAGAAACACTGCAAAATGTCAATGTTAAATGGACTGTATAAAGTAAATCAGATAAAAGTTTAGAATAAAAGATGTCATTAATGAAAACAACACATGGCTAAAGAAACTGGAAGTTTCCTTGATCGGAAGAAAAGGCATATCTCTATGTTCAATTGTCTCCCAGGATGCTACAGTCCAGATATACAGCCAGAAAAGTCAAAGGAGGAGAGGAAAAACAGAAGTGATTTATAGGATAGATATAAAGGACTAAATTTGAGTGGCATAACCAGATGGATGGGGGAGGAGTAAAAAGGCTGGCAAGAACTTGCTAAGAAAACTACCATGGAAGAGAGGAATTTGAAAAATTTCAGGGGGCTCAGCTGGAAGGAAAAAAAAAAAAAAAAAAGAAGTGTCAACCTTTATGGGGGTGAAGAGGATGCAAGATTACTGTCCAGAAGATTTCAAAGTCTAGAAATCTATCAGCCTGTAATATATTCTCCAGGGAAGAAAAAACAGTGGCTAATAAATCAGGAATGGACTAAAGGACAATAAATAAAACCCCAAAAGACAAAAAACTTTACCATATTTTTTTGTGCATAAACTTGCTAACTTTTAAACACCAAAGGGCAAATCCTCAGCTGAACTAGACCACTGCAGCTTCACCAAGGCCCATGCCAGTTTATACCAGCCAAGGTCTAGCATGCCTATCATAACTTATATGCTAAATTACAGATTGTAATTTACCCTGCCTCCAACCAGCAGAGTTCCCTTGCCCTTTATATTTGTTACTCAATACATGTTTTAGGAATACAAGGCTGAAAGGACCTTCTGGATTGTCCAATCCTGTCTTCTGCTACTGTAGTGAGCAATACCCACTACAGCTGACAAACTGTAAAATGACCTTGGTTGCTTGCTCCATTGCTCTTTGTAAAAAGAAAGACCCCTCTATACCTCATACCAGAGAGCTAGAAAACCTAACTTTAGGCCCAAAATGACCAAATTCAGTTTAAAAGCTCCCTCTTTCTTTTGCTAACAAAGTTCTCCTGTTAATCTGGCATTTACCTCTCCATAGTGAGATAGGGAGAAGTGCCGCCTCTACTTAGAGCTGATAAATAGGAGGCAAGGTGAATTTTCCTAGAGTAGTAGACATGTGGCTTCTTCATGATCATTTCCATAGGTGATGCTTTGAACTAGACAATACCTACATGGCCCCAGAGTGGCCATGATACAACAGTATGTACTTTACTTTAAGAAAGTCAACAATATTGAGTGTCTGGAGATACCACACTGAAACCCCGATCCAGAGGAAGTCAGCATCAGTTCTGTCATTGGCAACGGTTTTGCTGCATCTATATTCCTCAAATGCTCGTACAATCTGCCATTGCTCCTCTACCCCAAAAATCCCTCCCTGATCTGAGGTTCATACCTGCAAAGCACTGTTGTCTCACCTCATTCCAGCCTTCCCACAATTTCTGAAAGCAAAAATGAATGACCTTTCACCAGGTCAAAATACCATCCTTCACATTCGGTGGCACCTAACTTGCTGTGGGTCATCACCAATATGTTTTTCACAGGGTTAATGATTTTGGGAAGCTCTGAACACCATTAGCACAGAGAGAGCAATGCAGAACTAAGTTCATGCCAATCGGAGACAGAAGCCTTATGAGACTGGCCTGACTGTCCCAGGAAAGGGGCATTTACACCACCCCAGAAAAGGAAGAATAAAAAAAAAAAAAAAAAAACACAACCCCCCCC